>JAWLRI010000209.1:370615-393257 GCA_034781795.1 Crypturellus tataupa
TCCTCGGTGCTGCTGAGTGCAACCAGTTTTGCTTTTTTTTTCCTCTTTTTTTTTCCTTTTTTTTTTTTCTCTTTTTTTTCTTTTTTTTCTCCTCTTTTTTTTTTTTTTGTAATGAGGTCTTAGTTAAAAATTTGGCCCAGCTCGCAAAGTGAACTTTCACAATCTGTGCTAATGCCAACGATTATATAAGAGATTGCAATATCCCCAAAGCATGTCAGCCTTAACCGCAAAATTGAGTGTAGAGAGAAGGGGAGTTGGGAAAGCGTGTTGACACAACAAATGACTTTTCCTTTTAAATGGAGAGAAAGAGTGCTGAATACAGAGGAAAAATAGTGACTAATTTCTATGCATTATCTTTTTTTTTCTTCTTTTTTAATTAAAAATAAATGAATCTTTACTCGATACAAGTAGACATCCATTTTTAGAATAACATAAAATGCATTTTTCTTAAAAATGTGTTCATGTTACTTGCAGGGTTGTGAATGAAATGTCATACAGAAATGTGAAGGATCTCTAGAGTAAGCTTTAATGATTCCACATACCTTACGGAGGTGGTTGTCTGCTGGGATTCCCTATATTTCAGCCCTGTTTTGGACAGCAAATGTAGTGTTTTAATGTTCATTTCGATTGAATCTCAGGGCACAGTATATGACTTGTAGATTCGGAGGCATGAGGGGGGTTGGTGTGACATTTATCTGATGGGAACTTAGACATGTGACTTAGTTTCGCTCAAATGACTAGTAAGTCATTAGGAAACAGCAGAGCCTTCTACTTCATAAAGTTTTGAGCAATTTTCAAATTTGACTTACGGAGAAGCTCGTATTTCTACCTTTCACACTCAAAATAGCAACTCTTAAAAACTAATTTTTGAATTAGCTAACCGATTCCTTCTTCTAATTTTTGCTTAATCTTCTTTTTTTTTTTGCTTCCTTCAGGCTGAAAAGCTAATGAAGCAGATTGGAGTGAAAAATGTGAAGCTCACTGAATATGAAATGAGCATTGCTGCGCACCTCGTAGACCCCCTTAGTATGCACGTAAGGGACTCTGCACAATTCCCCCTCTTTCCTATAGGAGCACTTCAGATGTGGAAGATCTTGACTGGATTTCTTTGTCATGCATATATATATGTATGAAAATATACAGAAAATATTTCCGTAATTTGATACAAAAATTGTATCATAACAAAGATTTTTAACCATTTATTTTGAGACTTTACGCTAGTTTGAAGCTTTTTATGAGTCCTCCTTAAAAAAAAAAAATAAAGCTCTATTTTTTTTATCGGCAGGCATGATAAAGATCCCTAATGCCATTTTTCCATTATCAGGTGACCTGGAGTGATATTGCAGGCTTGGATGATGTTATCACAGATTTGAAAGACACGGTCATTTTGCCCATCAAGAAGAAATACTTGTTTGAGAATTCCAGGCTCTTACAGCCACCTAAAGGTAGGAAGGAAGTGTTATGGACTCCTTGGAGGGAAAAAAAAAAGTTATGATTACTTAGAAAGAAAAGAGGAAATGGTTAACAGTTATCCAAAGTAATAGCTGGCAGTTATTGGCCAGGGAAAATCTTCCAGATCATGGTTATTCCTCTCTTTTTTTTTTTTCCCCTTTTTCTTTTTTTTTAAGATAAAATTCTAGCGAAGAAGTGAAAGAGCAAGTGAGTAGTTGTTCTTTATTTCTTGAAGTTACTTTTTGTCTCATTAATCTATGCAGTCCATTTTGTCTTCTGAAAATCCTCTGAGTACCGTAATTATTCCCTGTATCTATGACCTTCTCGTCTTTGTTTTGTGAACTAAATCAAGTAATCAAATAGGAAATAGCACTTTTATAACAAGTTGTTTTAGTTTTTCCAGACTACTCATTGTTAAAGTTGCAGGTAGAAACTGTCTGGAGTAATGTCATGATCTAATAAGCTGAAGGAAAAAAAATGCATATTATTTATTCATTTATTTTTAACCAGACTTTCCACACAGGGCAAGGTCCCCAGTTTTATTGGTGCCTTGCACCACATGTTAATAAAACGTCACTTCAGAGCGGTTGTATTGCTTATGGTCATCAGCCACATTAACAGGAAAAAAAAAAGAAAAACCTTTGTAATTCTCTGTATGTACCATTTTTCTTTATATTGTTTTCTTTATATGTTAGAAAAGATCTAGTGTAAAGTGGTTCATTATGACAAGTTTATCATACTTTAAAAGTTGGTGGTTTGTTTATGTAGGTTCCCTTCTTTTTCCTCTGGCATATATTTTAATAGCAAGATTGAAAACAACTATAAAAAAGACCTATCAAACACTCAGAAAATATTTTTTTTTTTTTCAATTTCATCTTAAATTTGCAGTCATGAAAATAGAACAGTCATCTTTCAAACAAATGTTTCTCTTCAATTTGACAGTATCCGTTTTTAGATACACTTATTTTTTATTTTATGCTTAAGGTATGTTAAAAACATTACTGTGTTTAATATGATGGAACACTGCGGACTTGTTTGCACGTCTTTTAAAACTGGATAAAACAGAAGCCTGTATGCAATCGTGGCTTTTACACTAAAGCATCTCTTAACACCATTCCTTTTTAGGAGTACTTCTGTATGGCCCTCCTGGTTGTGGCAAAACACTGATCGCCAAAGCTACGGCCAAGGAAGCAGGTTGTCGATTTATTAACCTGCAGCCTTCGACGCTGACTGACAAATGGTACGGGGAGTCCCAAAAACTGGCTGCTGCCGTCTTCTCCCTCGCTATAAAGCTCCAGCCATCCATCATTTTTATTGATGAAATAGGTAAAAAGAAAAAATTCTGTCTGCAAATGTAACAAAGTAACATTAAACCGCAAGCTCAGGTTGATGGGTGTATTTATTTAGTGCTCTTTAGAAAGACTGACCAGAGCCAGGTTTAGTCACATGAATAGTATGGAAAAGCAACGATGACAAAATAGGAAAAAGAGAGGAAATTTCAGTAGAACATATTTTTGCTGCTCTATGTGCTGCATATTTTTGATTTAGTCAGGATGGCAGCAAAGGTGTCAATTGCTCATTAAAACCTTTCAGTTTGGGTGAAATTGAATTTTCAAGAAATTCAGGAAAGGGAAAATCTGGAGACCTCAAAATAAACACAAGAATCAGTTCCATGTGATGAGCACGTACTTAAGTAACATACCTGGAAAAAAGTGTTTGAAAAAGAAGTGAGAATTTGCTTTCTTGTTCTTTGTTATAAGAAATAATTTCTGTTAGTTGTCAATGCTTGTTAAAAAAGTATTTGTAAACAGAGACAAAATAATATAGATCTGCATATGAGAAATAAAATGATGTGGGATTGAAAGTAACCGCTTTACTGAATCCTCTAACCCAGATTCCTTCTTGCGAAGTCGCTCAAGTTCTGACCACGAAGCTACGGCTATGATGAAAGCTCAGTTCATGAGTCTGTGGGACGGTCTGGACACCGACTATAACTGCCAGGTAAGTCGAGAAGATGGCCTGAAAAGCAGCAGGTCTGCCTTCCAAATTAGTTTGTTGCAGCATGTTGCACACAGTGACCACCAGGAGCTTGTCTGCCTGTCTGTGTTAGTGATTCCTGATGTGTTATGGAAACAAGATGAACTGTATTAATGGATCTTGAAAAGGGTGTTCTTGTATGGTTTTTTGGGCCTATGTTTTAAAGTGGTCCTCCTTTTTGGAGTCTCTTTAAGTCTGAATAATAGTGCTGTAAACCTTGAGCTGCCAAAAATAGGAATTTTAAACAGCTTTGAAAAAAGATCATGGCAACAGTATTTTCCAAGTGAAGTGACTCCTTGATTTCAAGACAGATAGTGGCAGATCTGTGTATGCATCAGAATAGCAGGGGGTTTATTTCGCTTTTGAAAAGCAGTAGACTAGCAAATTTCCTTTGAGCTGAGAGGGTTTCTTTTGTGTTGAGATTTTTTTCTGGTTTGCATCTTTTATTTGCTTGTTCTCCTTGATTTCCAAACCAGATGGTTGCTCATAATTATTTTGTTTACTCGAACTGTTACACGCAAGAGTAGAGAACCTGTGTGTGTGTGTGTGTGTGTGTGTGTGTGTGTGTATAACTGCTCCTAGAAGGGACCTGTCATCATTTGTGGAGCCCTAAGATCTGAGTGGTTTTGGGCTTGTTTGGTTTGGGAGGCCACCATGTAAGGAGGCCTCTAGATGGCAGAGTCGCTCTGATGCAGGCTCGGGCGCAGGCTGGAGCCCGCTGCGGAACAGTGATCCGGAACAAAAGAGCAGCAGCCTGTCAGGACACCGTGGCGATTGGATATTAATTTCTCTGGCATATTTCATTCTCTTGACTGATTATTTACCATGTACATAGCTTAAAATAACAAGTGCACAAGGCTGGTGTGTGCTGGAAGTGAATTTGTTCTTAAACTAACTACTCTGCTCCGGTCAAGTGAGGTAAATACTCTCCTTGTATTGAATTTGGCTCATGTACATCTAATGCTTTGCTGCTAAATTGCCTCTTTTTTTTGTTGTTGTTTTTTTGGACTGGCACCGAAAATGCTAACTTTCTTTGTATCTCCACAAAATGCTTCCCTTAGAGTTCCTTCTGCAGTCAGTTCCCAATGAGAACTAAACAGACGTCACCAACACCTGTATGAGGAAAAGTTTGGGGTTACCACTTGTTGCTTGAGCTTTGAAATTAGGCTCACTGGGCTTCAGACACATGTGGGCCCTACCACTGCTTTCCTAAGCCCTCTGTATAAATCTAACTGCTGAAATCAATACCAGGAAACATTATGTAACTTCTTTCCGAGTTAATGTGCTCAATAAAGTTTGGAAGTGTCGCCTCCAAACTTTGTTTGGCTTGAAAGCCATGTTTGGCTTTGAAACTCCAGGACAGCAACGTTTTTGCAGACTGGCTTCAGACTGACTGCCTTTCTCTGTCACTCTGTGCAGGTGATTGTGATGGGAGCCACCAACCGGCCACAGGACCTGGACTCTGCCATCATGAGGCGAATGCCGACGCGCTTTCACATCAACCAGCCTGTAAGTGCAGCCCACATCGCTTCAACCCTTTGATTAAACGAGGGGCTGAGGAGTGAGCAGGTACCTCATCAACAGGGAAACATCGCTCTTTGTTCCACGGAGGAAAGGAAGGGAGCAAAATCTGCATTCCAGAACTTACACTCTGCTCGATACCCTCAACAGTCGAGTTCAACAGGCAGTCTGGAAAACTGTTCTTGTACCCTTCATGACTTATGCCAAATAGTAACTAACATCTTTATCAATTATGTCCGCTGCCACAACATTAACTGCTTCTATACATTTTGCTATGGTCATCCTTGTCAAAGTATTTTAATAGCTTTGCACTCTTGATGCTCTTAGGAATTTTGGACACGTTGGATATTGAGAGAAGTGAACAAATTGCCTCACTACTTGTGCTTTGCTTTGTTAGTAAGGATGTGCTTGGTTGTTTCTTTTAATAACCTCAACCTTATTAACACTGTATGATGAGGATTGCTTAAAATTGCCCAAGAATGACCAAGAATTTTTTTTTTTAAGCAGGCTTTTTTTCTCAGTTTTAAAACAGGCCTTGTCTCCCTTTTGAGGGAGACTGAAATTGTCTGTCACTGAAATTGGCCTGCAGGTCCGTGCAGTGCAAAGCTGAGACATTGTAAACATTTTTTTTTATTATTCATTAATAACTTGGATCTCTTTTGTTTAAGGCTCTGAAGCAAAGAGAAGCAATCCTGAAGCTAATTCTGAAGAACGAAAATGTAAGTAGACTTCTTCTAGTGGTTAATCTGCTGCATTGCTGTGGTGCTGAATGCAAGCTCTGGAGTTGCGGAAAACTTGTTTTATAATTGTCCTTCTCAAAGCAAGCTATATATTATCTACCAGAATACTTCTGATTACAGTTTAGAAATCTGTTGTGGTTTTAGGTGTGGCTTCAAATTAAAGCAGGATTGTGTAGTGGTTTTAAGCACCTGCTATTAAAGCAGTAGTAGTCTCGGGTTTCTTGGTGAAACCCTGTCTCCAAGGAAAATCACTTAACTTCTCTGTCTCCATTTCTCTATTATATAACAAGGTAATATATTTATATTCCTGAAGATACCAAAGGTGATTTAAAAAAAAAAAAAAAAGTCTAAAGGCAGGTAAAAATATTTAGAGGCAATTATGTGATGCACACTCGTAGCATGGTGTAAAAGGCTGGGAAGTTACTGTGTTCTCCTCTTTATTTTTCGGACAGGTGGACAGGCACGTAGATCTCCTAGAAGTTGCCAAAGAAACCGATGGCTTCTCAGGGAGCGACCTGAAAGAAATGTGCCGGGACGCAGCCCTGCTGTGCGTGCGGGAATACGTGAACTCCGCCTGTGAGGAGGAGAAGTAGGTGTTGTCCCCTCTGCCTTACGGCAGCTGAACAGCACCTGCGAATGCACCCGCTGTCCAAGCAGTTTTTCTGCAGCACCTGACTCGTTATTTTGTCTTCTCCCCCCGCCCCCCGCCCCCTCTTTCCTCTCCTAAAGCCACGACGAAGATGAAATCCGGCCCGTGCAGCAGCAGGATCTCCAGAGGGCGATTGAAAAGATGAGAAGGTCGAAGGACGCCACGCTGCAAAATGTCTTGATGCATGTTAGTCTAGATTAAGGTTGCCGAGTGTGTGTGCAGTTCCTGACGTGATTTAGTTTGTTGTTGGCTTCTGTAATCAGTGGAAACGACGTACAGGGTGGCGGGGGGGAGCGGGGATGTTCTCTGAACAAGGGAGTTCAGTTTCTGGAATTGTTTTTTATACTGCAAATTCTAAGTTATTGAAATTTAGCGACGTGCGATTAGAGATGTAATAGTAGATCATGACGTGGAACAATTATAGCCCAGACCAAGAGCAACTGCCTGTGTCCTGTCCCGTAATCGATGCCCTGTGTCGCCTTAAAGCAGGTGCTGACGTGGTGTGGGGGAGTTTGTGTATATATGTACAAGCGTGTGTGTATGTATGAAATGTATATATATCCACACATTTTTTTATATATATAGACATAACCTGTAGATAACTTGAGTATGGAGAAACAAAACAAATCTTTTCTACTTGCTGAATCAAACCAAATCAGAAGATGTATAGATTAAAGGGTCGTCTGTATCCCAGTCACACTTCTTCCTTTCAGCAACCAAGACGAAGGTAGAAATTCTGCTTCTAGAATAATTTCCAGGCAAAAAATAAAGATACTACTGCATTTTCTTTCATGTTACCACTTGAAGTCTGGTTCCATTTAGTGAAGAGAGCAAACCACTGTACAAAACGTTTGAATACTTTTTGTTTTATATGAATCCTGCTACTTGATAATGCCTTGAATGCTATTTTTATATTTTCCCCCCCCACCTCTGATATAAGCAACTGTAGAGTAGAGTTTTCTCAGCTGGCCTTTTGTCAAACCCCACGTGTTATCAGCTCTCTGAAAACCTGTGGTTTCTGACTGCTCCGCGTTGCAAGGAGGACTCGCTGCTGTTCCACCTCCGGGACCTGCAGCAGCTCTGGGGCCCTGCGTGTCCTATGGAGGCTTTGGACGGAGGCAGGAGGCTACGGTTTGCGCTGTGTTGCTTTGTCACGTGCTCCCCTTTGCCACAGGCAACGGGTCTCGGACTGAAATATGTAATAATTTAGCAACGTTCTGCTGTTCTTGCCGGTACAAGTTGAATAAATTTATGTGAAGTGATGCGATAAAAGCAAAGGGTTAAAGAAGTGGAAGTGGTGAAGTTTTTTGCTCGTATTAGCCAAGAGGGTTTTATCATTTCATTTTCTTCTCGGTGCTGCTGGCCGTGCACAGCTGGAGTCCCTGTTGTTTGCGCCGGTGTTGTGTAATGCTCCTTATGCAACACCTGGTAGTTTGACTCACTTTAATTCCTCTGAAGCCCATGGGGCTTGGGGGGAGGGCATTTTTGGGGCTGGTTTTGATTTAAAAATCTTCCCCTGGCTAAAAGTGCTGAGATGCCGCAATAATAATCTGTGTTCCTTCAACAGGGAGAGCGTGAAACCGCAGTAGCCCATGCCAACGTACCGGGGAGCCCTGTGTCTCCCTTCTTGCTCAGCACGCGCGCCACCCGCCGCAGAGCTAGGGCAGGCGCCTTGGGATGCGGCTGGGAGCAGGTCTGAGCGCAGGCTGGGCCTGGCGCGGGGAGCAGGGGCATCCCCCAGCCCCGGCGCAAAGGAGCCTTGTTGAAGGGGTTAAAGGTTGGCTCTTCTGGCAGAAAAAGACCTAGGCAGGTCCAGCACCAATTCAGCCACAGCGGGTTCAGTACAGCCTGTACCTGCCTTGTCCCCAGGCTGTAAAGCGACTAATCAGAAACCTTTGGAACAGCCTCAATAACCAAGGCTGAACGAAGCGGGTGTTCTTCCCTCCGTGGCTGCGACGGCGCTCAGTGGCTCAGGGAGCAGAGGGTCAGGGCAAAGGTGGGATGGTGGCAAGGGACCAAGAACCCATCAAGAAGCACCAAGGAGGAGTTCATTATACATATAAATATTTATTTGTACTAAAAGTGAGTGTTCTGCAGCAGAGTATCAAGTTCAGAATATATTAAATCATGAGATGCATCAGTCGAGGTACAAATTCCAGTCTCGTGTCTTCAATAAATACCCTATAAAAAAAATCTAGGCGATGTACTCTAATCGGAGGTAATCAGCATCCTATGCTCTTTTGACGGGAGAACACAACCTTTAGGTTTTGCTCTAACCACCTGGATTCACTGCATTTTCCTGAACCACTTGATTATTTTAAGGTTGAGAGGCAACAGCGCTATTTTACTCTTTAAAAAATGGCAAATATTACCCATAAAGTGGAGCATTGCTTTTGTGTGTCGGGTCCCTGCCAGAGGGGCTCGATATAAAAGGCACTATGGCTAGTGTGCTACTAACATTGTCTTTGCAACTTTTTTTTTGAGGTATAACAACAGCTTTGAGCTTTTCCCTCTAAACACTTAAAAAAAAAAATCCCCCCCTCCCCAAAATAGATGACATAATTGAAAAATAAAACACTTTTTGCACAAACTATTTTCCATTGCTTGCATAGTTTTAGACGCTGCTCCACGGCCACAGCAGACGTTTCCCTTGAGATGTAGCTTGCTAGGAAGAGCGTCTTTGGGTTTTCTTTTTTTCTTAATGTAGATCCATTTGCAATTAAAACTGAAAATTAAGGAGAGGAGAACACTAGTTCCAGTTCATTTACAACACATTCTGTCTGCTTCTGGGGCTAAAAAACTGTATAAAGATGATGGATTTGTCATTGCACGAACTATTGAGCACGCAGCCGTTTCCTCCCTCGCTGCCGGAGCGTCGCGCCGGGATGAGACGGGTAACGGCTTTGCACCATCCGCAGTAACCGCAGAGAAGCACCACGCGGGACGGCCAGGTCTGCGCCCCAGAAAAGACGCTCAGGAGCCCACAGTGACTCTCCGAGAGCCCCTCCTGCCCACAGGACCTGCTCTTCCCGCCAGGCGAGAGGATGCGACAGGGAGTGCAGAGCTGGCGCCGCCGTTCCTCCTGCGGACAGGGCCGTCCTGCGCCCTCTCGCAGACCTGCTGGCCTAGAAGGTGCCTCCCAGCATGAGGCCATTAAAAGAAGTCTGGTTAAAAAAGGACTTGAGAAAAATCCTGCTGTTTATCAGCAAAAAAACTCCTTGTTTATTGGGAGGCCTCCCTGTTCTGGCCAGCAGCAGGACCAGCTGGTCGAGGGCTCGAGACAAGTCACTGCTTTACTTCTCCTTCGTAAAGGGGGAGAATGTGCTTTTAATCACTATCAACCGATTATTGCAGGGTCCCATCTCTGCATCAGGGAGGGGAGCACGGCCACAGCAGCACAAAATGATCCAATCTGAATCCCGTGTGGGGCGCTGGCCTTCTGGAGCCTCATCACATTGGGAACGAAGGGCTGCTCCTCTTCCCAGCGCTGCAGGGCAGCTCTCGGCGAGTTCAAGGGGAGAAGGATCAGCCTCAAACTGGTTTTGATTAGTTAAAAAATAACAACACCAAAAAAACTGACCTTGTTTGGAAAAATCCTAGAGTCAGACTATGGAAAATGCCAAGTAAACTGATCTGTTATTGCAGGAAATCAATCAATCACTGCTCACTCTTAATACACACGTGTCTAGGGAGAAGGAGCCCTAATTCTTTTTTTCCAGTGACTGGTAGTACTCGGTCAGGACTTTCCAAGCTTTCGGGGCCATGAAGCCGTCCGGTGGGTCTTCGCCTTCCCGAGCAAGTTTTCTCATGCGAGTTCCGGAGATGAAGTCAAACTCATCGTGCCTATGGCAGAGAGGGAGTGAGACGAGGAGGAAATGAGTGTGCATTGAGCCGCTGCAAATGCAGCACTTCTGATTGCTCTCAGAAACGTTTTTCTCTAAAACGAGGAATGCCTTTTTATTTTTCCCCTTTTCTCAGGTAAGCTGCAAGCCAGAGGCACTCTTAAACCACGGGCACCACATGGGAGAAAGGAAAAGCAGGTGCCGCTATCCGCATTACCTTTTGGGGTCGTAAAAATCCATGGCCTTCTTCACTTTGTTGTACGCAGCGACACGGAAGGGGATGATCTCCACGGAGGTGAGGCCGGGGGCCATGCTGAGCACCTTGCCGCCCTGCGTGGGCTCGTACAGGTCCTTCTTGGTCTCCGGGTGCGGCATGCCTGCCGGGTCCCGGCCCACGATGTAGAAGTTGGCGCCGGCAACCATGCGGGCCCGGCAGTGCCACTGCACCTGCGGAGACCGCCGCGCCACGTCAAGTGACTCACAGCCTCTGGGCCTCCCATCCTGCAGGATGAGAACCCACCCACGCAGAGCGGGAAGCTCTGGGAAGCACCCGGCAGCCACGGTACCTCTGTGGGGCCGGCGTAGAGCATGGGAGAGGGGAAGATGGCAACGATGGTGGACTTGGGGTCCAGGACGTGCTCCTGCAGCACCGCCGCGTGCTGCTTCATGCGCCACTCCAGTGGGACGTCGTCGTCCTTGGTCCAGCCACCCAGGGGGTGCAGGAGTAGCACAGGGTTCTTGTAGCCCCGCTCCAGGAGCCGGCGGCGCGTGTCCTGCATGAGCAGTGCATGCCCGTTGTGCACGGGGTTGCGCAGCTGAAACGCGAAGACAGCATCTGCAAGGGGAACACAGAGGAGGTTATGGGTCGGGACACCGCACCAGGCAACAGCAGCGTCATTTAGGTATCATGCACGTTTGCACCCGAACCCACACGTGTCCCGTGGGGAGAAGCTCTCATCTTCTGTGGGGAAGATGGCCTAAGCCCAGGTGGATGCTAAAAGGCACTCGGTGCAGAACTGGCCAAGGGGGAAGAACAGGGAAGTTACCTGAATTGCCCAAGCTGCTTCCAAGTTCCTCCGAAACTGCTCAGGAAACATCACAGATTTGTTTTTATGAGCCCCAGCTCAGCTGCCTGAGTCATTCTGGCCACCGAAAGGAGCCAAGCGCAAGGAATTGAGCTCACCAGACTGCAGGGCTCACCAAAAACCTCCTTTTGCAGAGAGCCTTTTAGCCTGGGCCAGGGCAGGGCATTTCCAAAGAGGCCTCATGCGATCAGAAGCATCAGTTCATAAATAAGAGGTTGATTTAGCAGGGCAAAGCACTCCGTGTCCTTCACCTGCTCGTCTCATCAAACTACCTTCAAACTTAACGACCATCATCTGGCCAACTCTCTGGCCACCTGCACAACTATGTCCAGCAACTCGACAAGGAGGATTCTAGCAACTGTGAAATCCCCAGGCTCCAGTTCCCTGCCAATCCTGAGTCACCACAAGGAGTCGGGCCCAGGCTGTGGGGAGAGCAGCTGGGACAGCAAATCCAGGACGGATTTTCCTCTGGGATGCCCAGCCTGGCTTAGCTCTTCATCAACCCTCCACCTACACAGGAAAGCCAAGCAGACAGCGCCTCTATTCCGAGTGCTCTAGGCATGGAGAGAGGATCTGACTCATCAGGGAGAACACGTGAGTCATCAACCTTCTCTGGGGCCTGTGTTCGGAAAAGCCCCTTTTGGAAGTGGTTCCTGTCCTCCCCACCTGCATTTTGCCAGCTCAGGAGTAGACACAAGGCCTAACTAGAGAGGCACAGGGAGCAGGAAAGGAACAGAGCAAGTCTCTTGGACACGAGTGTAAGGCCTGGGAGGTGCAGAAAGGAAATAACTCAAATAAAAGCATCAAGGGAGCCAAGCTTTTCTGGCATGAGATGTGTCGACAGGTGCCGGCCCAGTCGCGTGGGGTGGCGCAGAGGCAGGGCACTCACCAGCGTTCATCTCCCTGAACTTCTGCCTGAGGCTCCGTGGCGTCAGGCGGTACTGGTCCAGCCCATCATGCCACTCAATCCTCTCGAGCACAAGGAGGTCTCCGCCGACCAGCCAGTCGCCGCTCTCCATCACCATCTGCAGAGCACACGCGTGGGCATGAGCGTGGCGGGTGGGAGCCCCCGCGGCGCCGCCGCCGTGGCCGCGGCACCTACCTTGACGTGTGGGTGCTTGGCGCAGGTGGTGCCCCAGACGCGGGCGCAGCGCTCCTCCTTGCGGTGCTCGAAGTACTCGGGGCTCCTGAGCACCGCCACCCTCCGGCCCTGGTAGCTGAGCGCGAACTCACTGCAGCCCTCGAGGCGACACTTGTCCTCAGTGGAGACAGGCAGCACAATGGGGATGCTCAGGTTGATGATGCCGTCTGGTAAGAGAAGGCAAGAGGAGACTTTAAACCTTCTCTAAGGACCTGAGGTTTGGGAAGTAGAAGAGGGAAACAGTGCTTTGGAGCGCGTCCTGATGCTGCTGGGGCCTGACTGCAAGAGGGAGGTCGCAGCGGCTGCATGGGACAGGGCCCATAGCGCGGCTGCTGCATCAGCCAGGGGCTTAAAGCCCCTCCTTGGGGAAAAAACGGGCCAGTTTTCCCACAATTAGTTCAGGGATTCACCATCTGTCACATTAAAATTATTCGGTGCCCAATTTTCTCTCCATCACTAATAAAAACTGCTGCTGGCAGAGTCAGAAAGCTCCAGGTCTTAGTCCCAGAGCTGCTTCAAAGGCGCTTGGAATATTTCATTATTTTCTGGACTCCTTGGATGCTCTTGTCTCACTCCCAGAAAGATTTGTTCTTTTCTAATTAGCTTTTCTTGAGGTCTCTTGTAAAAGCTGAGAGGCACTCGGAGAGCACCACAGACATAATCCGTGCCTCTTCTGAGGCACGAATCTCCAGTAAGACAACTCCGGCTTGAACTACACCAGTGATTCTGCCACCCCTGAGAACATTAACTGCGAGGTCCTGTTCCTGTTGCTCCTTCCCACAGTGAAGTAACAGCCACATTTTGCTTTTTCTTTTCTTTCTTGATGTGTTTATACTGTTACTTTTCTTAGCTTATCCTCAAGGAGCCCTTTTCAAATGTATGTTGTGTCTAGTGTGAGCCAGTATTTGCACATACGGTTTCTTGTTTCGATGCTCTCCCTAAACACCTTGGACTTATGCTGCGTTTTTCCCTCATTTCCCACCCTGTGCCTTGGATTTTCCCCTTTCTCCCTGGATGCCCCAATATTAACACACAGTAAGTGACTTTCTCCTGGGTTTCCAATCAGAACAAATCACTGATTTGGCTGTGATCCGACTGAAATCATTTTGGACCCTTGTGGTCGTCGTGTGCTGATTTCACAGTGAGGTCACTTTTGCCATTTTTATTAAACTGCTCATATTTGATTCCACTGCGCTTGCACGGCCAGGTACCACTCATCCGCTCAAATGTGTGCGGAATCAAATCCCACAGGTCAGAATGCAATCATTATCCCCCTCGTATTTAAGTAGCATCGATCATTAATCACTCCACAAAGTCAGCAAGGAAGAGCAGAGATCATGTAGGCAACAAGTGCTGCCGGTGCGGAGCATCTCCGTACCCCGTTCCCAAATGCCACACGCGGAGCGGGCACCACTTCCGCAACGGGGAAGGGCTGCCAAGTACTCTGTTGGGATTATTGCCAGGACACGGTGTGAAACTGGTTGAGTCACGGAGAGGCAGCACTTGTGTGTATTGTTGGAAGTTTCATTATTCAAAATAGTGGCAAAAAAAAAAAATTACTGTTTAGGAAAATATCTAATTGGAGTCATTTCCCCACGAGCTCGGGAATGGCTGTATACGTACCAGCTAGGGAGGAACTCTTTCCTGGGAGAATACAAACACAGTTAAGACCATTAATTCCTGCAGGCAACATTCACGGCGACAGTTGCAAGAACCAGAACTGCGGTTTAACACAGCCGGGACGTGCGGACCCCCCGTCACATCCTACCTCCTTGGCATGTGGGAGCTGCAGCCGCGGCGCCAGCAGCAGATGCGAGAGGCAAAGCACCGTACACGGTGCAAACACCACATACCAGCACAGGCTTTTCCTCCCTTGTGATGGAGCACCTCACTCTGGACAGGGACGTGGCCATAAGGATATATTTTTTTAATGTTCTTGTATGTGGCCAGCTAACAGCAGTACCACTGTGTGATTTACTGCTGACGGCACGGAAAATATTTGTTTGCCACAAGGTAACAGGAATCCTAACTTGTATTGCCACAGCCAGGGGCTGATAGACCCACCAAAGACATGGCCAGGCACATCCTGCTCCTCCTGAGCCGCCCGACATGACCCCTTGGACCCGGCAGGGCAGAGCCTGAGTGTGCACGCGCAGACACTGCACACCGGGAGAGACGCCAGGGCCCTCTCAGGGCCAGCAAACATCCCCTTACGGAGGGTTATCGCGCCAAAAGCCGCTGTCAGGCTTTGTCCCTGACCACAGAGAACCCCACAATTAGAGGGCAGCGGGTGGAGGCAGAGCTGCACATGGCATGGGGCGAGCCAAAGGGACGAGGGTTGTTCTGCAGGGTGCATGTCCCTGCTGGAGCAGGGAGTTGGACAGGATGATCTCCAGAGGTGCCTTCCAGCCTCGGCCATGCCTGGATTCTGTGATTATGAAAGCCGGGGTCCTGGCAGGCCCTTCACAGACCTTATCAGGCATAAGAGACAGCTCAAAGACGACAGATCTGGGCCTGATGACAGGGAAATGTCCCCCTTGTGACACCAATAAGCAAGCAAGAAAGTAGGGGGCAAGGAAAAATGTTAAATCAGACTCTGCTCCTGTCTGCAAGGTGTAACTGCCTTCTCCTTCCATCGGGAACTCAGTCTGGCATCTCCCTGCTTCTCCGGCCAGGGTTTTGTGTCTGCCTGCACGCAGGGTAGCTGGGCACGGCACTGCCAGCCCGGCCACCCGCCCTGCTCGTCAGGGCGCTGCAGAGCGCGGCCGCCCGGTGCCCTCGCTCCTTTCTGAGGCCTCGTGGTTAGCACCCCAAGGGGAGGAGAAGCTCTGGCTTGAGCCGCGGCTGCTCTCTCCAAGGGACTGCTGGAAGGCAGCGATTTGAAGCCCGATTTTGCCTGCACGGGCTGCGGCCACGCCACCGCCAATGGAGGGTATCGTACCGTTGAGCAAGGTACCGAAGTGGATCACTTGCAGGTACTCGGCCTCGCGCATGAAGCCCGTCAGCGGAGTGGCCCAGCCTTCGCTCAGCACTTGCACCCACTGCAGATCCAGCTGCAAAACAAACCCAGAGAGCCCAGATTACCCAGAGCTCGTGTCTCCTTCCCTTCCGTGACAGCGGTGGCCTCGCTAAGGTGTTTTTTGGTTTGCTCATCTGCCCATGGAAGAGCAAAACGCTCCTTGAGTCACGGCACAGTATGGGCAAGCAGCGATACCTTGGTGATCTCCAAGGCGGGCAGCGCGTCTGCTTCAGCTCGGACAAAATCCAGCTTATTTTCAGGCACAAATAGTTCAAGAACATCCTTAAGCGACGCCTGGGGGACAATGTTCTGAGGGAGACAGATAGACAACAGTTGTAAGAAACACTCCCAAAAATGTGTGTGTGAAAGGAGGTTCACAAGGTGCCAGCAGCAATGGCAAAAAGTCGACCTACTTGTGTCTGCAGGAGCTCCACCAGCTGCTGAATACACTCAGACACCGACGACATGTTCGTTTTCAACACCAGCTCAGGAGATTCGGGCTTCTCATACTCTGAGTCAATCCCCGTGAATCCTATGGACAATTAAATACAAACTCGGTTTATCTAGTGCAATACTCAGCATCCCAGAGTGAACAGCGCTGCACAGACATCCAGGACGTTTCCAGTCACGTTGAGGACGGTATGTGGCACTTGTGACACCGATTAGGGAAATGGGATATTTCTGTGCAGCACAAACTGCCTTCTTAACCCACCTCAGCACCTCCCTGCTTGCAGGGTTACACAGATGAGCTATCGCATGCTCCTGAAAGCAAAAGGCAAAACAAGTCTGGTCTCCCATACCTTTGATCTCGCCAGCTCTCGCCTTTTTGTACAGGCCCTTCACATCTCTGCTTTCACAAATGTTGAGGGGAGCGTCCACAAAGATCTCGAAGAAAGGCAGCCCGGCCGCTTCGTGGATTTTCCGTGCGTTTTGTCGATCCTGTTGGAAGAAAGAAGAGAAATAGCAGGGGATTTTGTGGTTCTCAGGGCTGCCTCGAAGGCTCTGACGTGCAGCTAGTGCCTTCCTGCTGTGTGACCCCCTGGAATTCAACAGTTTCTTCAAATGGAACATTTTAGAGCACTACAAAAGGATATTGTTCTTATGCCTCTTCTCTGCCTCCTAGAAAGTCAAAGGTAGGAGGAGACCTGAAATGTCATTTAGTTCTTAAACCATTTCTGCATTTTCAGTATATGTGAAGGGAACAAGTTCAGACTCAATTACCCTCCTGAAATGGTGTTCAGTTTCAAATAGCTGCGGTGTGTTACAGAAGACAGACACGTTAAAGGGAGGCTCCAGGAGGTGAATTCCTCGGCATAGATACCTTGTGTGATGGAACCACTCAGGAAGGGGCGGGAGGCAGCACCACACACTCACCTTGGCAAAGGGGGAGATGAAGCTGGTGATGCAGACGAGGCCAGCGTCGGCGAAGAGCCGGGCCACCTCTGCGATGCGGCGGATGTTCTCCTCGCGGTCCCCGGCCGAGAAGCCCAGGTTCTTGTTGAGGCCGTGGCGCACATTGTCGCCGTCCAGGGAATAGCAGGGGATGCCATGCGAGACCAGATACTCCTCCAGGGCGAAGCCAATGGTTGTCTTGCCTGCGCCGGAGAGGCCTGCAGGAGACACGAGTGCCACGCTCAGCTCAGAGGCACCTCCGCCCACTCCAACCCGCCCAGGGCTCCCACAAAGGCAGCGGCAGGACCAAGCAGGGCGGCCGCTTCCCTCCAGGGCCCCAGGCACAGCGGGCCGCCCCGCAGACCCCAGTGCACCCATCCCACCGAGCGACGTGGCGGGCGGCCGTACCTGTGAGCCACACGGTGCAGCCGCGGAAGCCGCCCCTCGTGCCGACCACTTGTCCCCTCTTGCTCCGGCTCACATGGTGGGCTTGGTAGATCACGTTGGTCGCTCTCTGGGGCGGACAGAGAAGGACACAAACCATCATTCTGGCGACCGTTCTCCCCTTGGCCAAGGATTTTCAGGGCTGGCAAAGGCAGTGGTGCTCGCTAGGGAAAGGGGGTTTTCCGTGCATTCAGCCTGCCCAGAAACCCGAGAGAAAACCAGCCCCTAACAGAAGAGGGAAAATCACTGCCTTTCCCCTACATCATTTTACTATTTTTATTTATTTATTTATTTATTTATTTATTTATTTATTTATTTTGGAAAGATCATCCCCCCATTTCAGATTTTGCTACTATATTCATTGCATGCCCTTTTCCCATTCATTTTCAGCTAAACCTGCCAAAATCAGCCTCTTTTTTCACTACCTGCAAGGGAGGGGAGTAGTTTTCCACTTGCAGCTGCTTGTGGGCACTCTGGACACATAGCCAGTTTAAAGATGTTTTAACATTTGCGCAAGGACAGCTGTGTCCAAAATAACCATCAGTGTAAATCTTGCCTTCAAGCCCAACTGTCAAACAAGACTAAAGATCAGTCCCGCTGTTGTGAAAGCCAGGCTGAAAACGCTCCGGGGTGCGGCGGTAATTCCTGGGGAGTTCCCACAACAGGGCCGATTCCCATCCTCAGGCTTGGGCCACCCTCATGCGACTCGACGGGAAGCCCCGGAGGGGAGCGGGTTTTGGGGCTGCCCTCTCAGGTTTACTGGTTTACCCGCGCTGGGACTCTCAGTTCTCGTTTTCACTGCTGAGCCCTGGACTTTGCTTCCGCACAGCCGTTTCCAAGGACAGAAAGCAACGACCTGGCTTTTCTTTCTCCCAGGATGCTGCTATGGGGCTTCAGTAACTCTGCTTCTTTTTCCTTTGCTTTCCAGTAAGGTATTTTGCGACGCACACCAAACCCCATGGGATGGGACAGCCGTTTCAGCACGGAGAACCGGGACGCGCTTCTCCATCCCTTCCTGCACCCTCTCCAAGCTCTGCTTCCTTGGAGCCACGTTCTAAAGCATGAATCCACTGAGATCTACCCCGCTAGTCACGACGTGACTCTTCCGGAGCAGGGCACAGGAACTGGCGCGTCCCGCAGAGGCGGACGCAGCGAGGTCGCTCTGCTGCAAGAACTGCGCTGGGCGAGCCCCTCGGAGCCACATCTACGTGTCTACCAAGATCCGTTTTTACATATCAGGCTCCTCTGGAGCTCAGGAAAGCACTTCCCAAAGCGGTTTTGAAATCCCGCCGCACTTTCAGGCCTCTCCTACCTGCAGGGCTCTCTCTGCGGGAAGGGCAGGGCCAGGCCTCCCCCTGCAGCATTTTTAGTCATAGGTCTCTCTCCATCCCCAGCAATGAGAGTGTTAAGCCTCCACCAGCTGCTCTTATCTACCTTTTAAAACCACCTCCTGAACCCCAGCATCTTACTAAAAAAGTCCTTTGCCCCGCAGGCTGAACATGACACATGAAAACTAAGTTTATGGGACTTCCTTGAAAAATGAGTTTATTCTACTTGGGCAGGTCCCACAGTTGGTCCCGAAAATGGGCAAATTGCCACCTGCGAGAAGAGCCAGAGTCTGTGTCCAGCACGGCCAACCAGGCCTTGCGCTGAGCCCTTGTATGCCGCGGGCTATTCCACGTGTTGGACTCAAAAAGAAGAAGGAAGCGGAACCAGGGGTGGGTTTATGAGGGAAGGTCATCTCTTTACATTCATAATTGAGCGGGATGGAGCAGAACGAAGCCCAGCTATGTTCCCCAAACCTTGAGCTTGTACAAGGGTCCCTTGTGATCAAGGAGGAGCTGGCCAGGCCCTCGTTTCGAGCGGGAGCTGAAATGCTCTTTCTTTGGGCACGAGTAGTAAAGCTTCAAGTTCCTGGAATCAAGTTCAGTACAGCCCTGCAGAAAAAATAAATTAAAAAAAATCCCCAAAGCCCAAAGTTCAATGCCCGAGTGTGTGTTCACGTAGCCTTGCAGGTCAGACATACACTGATCTCTGAAAATCAATAGATGACCTCAAACCGGCGTTTTCTCCCCTCCAACATTGCCCAAATGGAGCTTTTCTTTTCACTTTGGAAAGATGACGTAAATCACCCTGGGCTCCTACTTTTTCCTGCTGGCTTTGGAAAGCCGGGACAGATGTTATTTTAGAGAGAAAAAAAAAAAAAAGAGTGTCCTGTCCTCCTTCCAAAAACCACAACGGGCAGCTGCGCACAAGCACATACCAGACACATGGAGCAGCTCCTCAGCCCCGAGCAGCTCAACGGGGAACCCGCCATGGCTGTTGCAGCGCTTCCCTGCAAAGCAGCTCTCCGGAAACACCTCCCATTACGGAGCCGTGCACACCACTCGGCTCACGCTTGCTTCCCGAGCAGTGGGTTGGCACATCCCGACAGGAGCCCTGCTTGGCTCTGCACGCCCGGAGCTGCGCCAGGCCATGCCAACACACTCCCGACGGGGCTGCTGACAGTGCCAAAACCAACATTCCTGATTTCTGCAACATAAACAGACGTCGTGTCCCCACCAACGTGTTGGAAAGGATTTGGACTGGGCATCCCTAGGAAAATCCATCGCATGCATCTATTTAAGCACCAAGTAAACAGCAGCAAGAGGGGTCTCGCACCTGGCAGGCTCCCCTGCCTCCTCTGCAAGAGGAAGGTGCTTATGGAAAGCACAAGGCAGGGACCAGGCCCCCCACTTCCACAGAAAGCAGGTCAAGGGATGGATTTTGCTTACACCAGTGGTATCTAAAAATTTCCAGGGAGGAGCTTTACTTGTGTGTCTTTTTTTTTTTTTTTTTTCTCCCCTCTTTCTTTTCCTCAAATATAATTTAGGAATTTGACTAATGGGCTGTGCCTTTTTTGAGGTAAACAAACTTTAGCAGCCATCCTAACTTTTATCATGGCTATGCAGGCACCACATCCCTTAGAACAAGCAAGAGGCACAAATAGACATTAACAAGACCCCACAAACACCACCTGAAGAATAACTTGCCGCACAGTGACAGGAGATCAAAAAGGGAGATAGATTTGTTCATTATAAGGCAAAAGGGATTTCAGAAAAGATAAAAACAATGCTGTTTGCCGCACTCACTTTTAAGCTTTACCTTTAGCTTCACTACAGGCAGTTGCAGGCCATATCTGTCCCACAGTGGAACAAATCTGAATCTCACACTGGAAACTTTGTAATTCGTTTTGTGTCTTCGCATCCCAACTCTTTCATGGCAGAAGGGCCACATGTGACATCAGGAGGACCAGGTGGGATCATTGGGCAACTGCACCAAAACTTGTGCTCACCCACAGGGCAGTGGAGCAAAACGCCCCGAGCCAACATGCAGGAGCAATGCTACATTTCATCCAAACTGTTCAAGAGCTCAAGAAATCACTTCAATAAGCATAAGAAAACACAAAACGTAGCAAAATGGTCTTTGGACTGTGATTATCTTATCTTTAAAACTGGATCAACACACTAGCAGTGCTGCTGACGCAGAAGACAGTGGTGCATCCCCACTCATGTCTCCGAATCTGCCACAGGGTTTGAAACCTGCAGGCCGGTGTCTTGCTGTGCACAAGAGCGCACCGGGTGAGCAGCCCCCATCTAAAGGAGAAAACTGACTCCTTCTCCTCTCCTCAGACTATCCACGTTACCATGTGGGTGGATGAAGCTCTTGTGTCTCGCTCTAGACAGCAGCCGCTTCGCTGCTCTCCTGAAAAGCAGTGAGTTTGTCTCCAAAAACTCACGTGCAGCTCCACACACAGGTCAAAGCGACTCCAATTCCTACGAGGACAGGATGCCTGTTGTTAGCAGGCCTATCAAATCCCACCTGGAAAGAACTTTCCTAACTTTTTTTGAGAGGCACTAGCAATTTCAGAAGCAGTGGGAGTGACGCCTTCAAAAAGCTCCATCAAGATTTCAAGTAAGTGTTTCACTACAGGATCTAATCCTCTTGCTTCACCTCTTTTCTACAGGACAATGTGGGCAGCTTGCTAAAAAAAATAAACCTTGACAATGTCAGGACCCAACCCCTGCTGTCACCGATGCAGATACAACGCTCTTGCCCAAGCTTGGCCACCATCCATCTCCAGGCCTGAACACACAAATTGAACCTAAAACCATTAGATTTCTGATCTCTTCCACAACGAAACTTCAGCTCCCAGACACAAACCCAAGCATTCGGTGCTGCCATCACCCCACAGCTTCTCCCACCCGCTCGGCTTGAGGAAGTCATTGGATTGAACTCATGGGAGACAGGCCTACACGGGCTGGTCAGAACAAAGTCCTGGTCTCCGGGAGCTCAAACGGCAGCACGTGCCGAGCTCCAGGCTGAGGACTCACAGGTTTGGGGACACCGGGACAGCGGTTTCTTCTCCAAGCTGCCATGTGCCCAACCCTGGGAAGCTGCAATACAGGCTTTTACCTGGGAGCAGCCCGGGGGTTTCCGGGTCCTTGCCTAAGTCAACATGAGGAATGACAGATTCACTCACTCCTCCCTAAACCGAATGGTGCCACAGGCCTTATTTATTGTACGCCGCTCAAAGACTGGTCCAAGGACAGTCACACATTTTTCCTTGATGTTTATTATTCTCTAGTGCCTCAAAAACCTTGGTGTGAATTCCCAGTATCTCTCTGAGGGGAGAATCACCTCTTCTCTAGGTGCAGCAGAGAAAAAGAGCAGAAAGAGAAGGCAGGTAGATGAGGACTTGAGCTGCCACTGTATTGAGGACTCGTGAAAAGCCAATGCCTTCAAAGAACCGCTTCCCTTGACTTCAGCCTTGGACAGCAACTTTTGACTTGACTTCAGCAACAACATGCAACGCAGCCTGCAACAGCAGCAGGCAGCTCCTCGCATGTGCGGAAGCTGCTTCTGCTTCCCAGAGCCCCTGGCCTCAAAAACAGCTAAGAGTCCTATCAAAAGACCTGAAAAATGGGTCATTTCCCCCACATTGTGCCCCAAATCTGCGTTTTTGCAACACAACAAAAAAAGCTTGCTATCAAAAAAAAAAATCCAGTTTGCTCTGCCAGAGGTTTATTTGCTTCCATGAGGTTTATTTGCTTCCAGGAAGATGTCCCCGGGTCAAAAAGCTTTGAAAAAAATGCAAGTACCAACAGTCTTTTGCCAAAGATGCACAATCTGATCCACAGATGGCCAAGACACCCACCCCGAGCAGCTCCAAAGCTCTGCATCTCAAAATACAAGCCACGTTGGAGAAAGAGAGAGAGAAAGAGAGAGAGAAAGAGAGAGAGAAAGAGAGAGAGAAAGAGAGAGAGAAAGAGAGAGAGAA
>JAWLRI010000209.1:397849-416707 GCA_034781795.1 Crypturellus tataupa
GCCGCGCTGGACCCGCTGCGCAGGGCTCCCCCCGCGCGGCCCCGCTGCTCCTGGGGGCGCCCCACGGCCCCCGGCCACGGCCCCGCACGCCTCTGCCTCCCCCACGAGTCCTGCTGCGGGGCTCGGATCCCCCCTGCACTCAGCAGCTCCCCAGGACGCAAGGGCTGTGGTTCCCTTCACGGCTCTGGCTCCCTCGGGGGCCACAAGCGCCCCACAGCCTGCGGCTATGGGCTCAGACGCCCTGTGCCCCAGGGGCAGGGCAGCTCTCCGTGGCACCATGGCCAAGAGGCTGGGCCCCTCAAGGCCAAGCCCTGGGGCCTCCCATCTTGACATCCCTGGGGCTGGCAGCTCCCCACTAGCCCTGTGGCCCGCCTGGTGCCATGTGGGGCACCAGGGGCTTGGCCCGGGTGCAGCACTGCTGCCCCTGCCCTCGCCCCCCATTCCACCGCCAGGCCCACCAGCCCTTGGCATGTCGTGTTTCTGCCCCACACGCTCATGCGAGAATACGGCCAGGGCTGTGTGAGGCACACAGGGTGGTGGGGTTGTAGCCACAGCCGGGCACGGGTGCTTCTCCTGCTGCTGGGAGCGCTCGGCCTCCAGTGCCCATCGTGAAAGGGGTCAGAGCACTGCAAGGGCGTTGAAGTCCCACCTGAACCATCAGGAGCAGAGGCCTCTCTGCAGCTGCCCTACCCTCCGCCGCCCCACGTGCACCTGCATCTGAAGGAGGGACACGCAGACAGCCCCGTGCTTCGCCCAGCGCCACCGATAAGGGAGCGCTGCAGGAACGAGAGCCCGTTCAACAGCACCCGGGGCGGGGAAAGGTCTACGGCAAAGTACGAGGCAAAGGGGAGCCCTGGCCGCCAACAGTAGCAGTCTCGTCTGAGAGTTTTTATGGGCAAACTGGACCCATTAAGGGCTATAAAGCACCAATTGCCCATATAAAAATGATAAATTAGTCACTTAAGAGGCTGGGAGCTTGTGCACCTTCCGCCACAATAGCCATGACCTAACTCGTGAACCCTGTAAAAGAAGTGATTAAAATAATTTCATACAAACCTATGGCAATCCCTGTCTCTCCACGTACAAGCAGCTGGGCATTTCTGCTGCGAGATGAGGAGTGAACAGCAGCTTTCGGCTCCACAGTGTTCCTTGCAAGGCTCTCAAGTAATGAAACAAAGTTACTGCTTCTTCTGAACCCAAGATCTCAATTCTCCGAAGAGTGAGTCACCACCCAGAAAGAGCATTTCAGACTCTTTCTGTCTTGTGACAGACGATAAAAACTTGTCCTGCTGCACAAAACCTCCCAGTGCTCTGATTCGTGGCCTTTAATGTGAAGTTAAGATGCAAATCTGAAATATCCTGCAGCTTGGTTATTTATCAACTCAGGTCAACTGTTAGGGACTCCTGCTAGTAGTTTTTGGCTCCGTCCATCAACCCCAGCCTTCATGCAAGGATCCAGTACACAACCCGGCTTCTTTATAGATTTGTCAGAATGTTGTAGCCAGGGCCCAGAAACAAAAGACCTATTTCACCGAGACGCTGCTGTTGCCTGCACTTGTGGTTGGCCCAGCTGTGCCTCTAGGGTAAAATCCATCTCCCCTCAGCAACCTCTGCTTTAGAGTAAGAATGTTCCTGCTGGAATCCAGGAACAAACAACATGTACACTCAAGGACACAGGAAGCCAAGGAAAAGGAATGAGATTGAGCACAATAAAAAGCCAGTAGCAGAAAAGTCCCCTCTGAAGGTCAACGACACTGCCAAACCAACTGGCTCTGTAGGCCAGCCCGCAACTGCTTGACGAATTTGCTCCAAAAATGCTAAGAAGGTTGGAAAGAAGAACACAATTGTCCACTAGCTCATAAAAATCATCAGATGACTTGCAGGGGAGAGAGGCTGAGGCCTCCTGGCTTTCCACAAGAATCCACAGCCCGTGGGATTTTCCACTAAGAGAAGAGTTAGATCCTAGGAGCTGGCGCAGCCGGAGATGGAGTGAAAAGTCATGTGGAGGGAAAGCATAAAGCGTCCTGGGGATGGCTTGCGAAGCAGCTCCGAAGAAAAGAGATGGGAGGATTTTGCAGAGCTTCTGCCACAGGGAGGAGAAAGACCCTGAAAACACAAAATGGGAGCCTGGAAGCAGAGAAGAGGAGAGACAGTGGAAGAGGAGCTCCTCACACAAAGTTTTGACGGAGGGGAAGTGGGGGCTCGTGCAGGGGAGGAGGATGAGGGAAGTATGGAGGCAAAGGAATGGGCGGATGGGGTGGAAGGACACATGGAGCACCCATTCACCCACCTCCTGGAGCCACACAACTAATCCTCATGTAATTCCAGCTCAATCCACAGCATTACACTGGGGATTGCTTTGGCCGAGTAATCCCAGGGTCACATTTTAGCATCTTTCATGCATTTCTTCAGGTTGGTTTTTCAATTGTCCATTCGTCTTGACCCTGACATAAAAACAAATGTAACATTTGTTTTTACTGTTTGGAAGAGCAGACCAACAGGCCTGAACACAATATCCATTGCAAACGCACATCCTGGTGCGACAACGCTGCTAGAGGAGCTCCCCCGCAGCCACTGCCTCTAGCCAAACCCCGTGTTATTCCTCTTCCCAGGGAGGATGCTGGGAGCAGGACATTTTCTACAGCTGAAAGACCGGGAACGCACAGCAAAATGCCACGTGTTGCTCTGTCTGCCCTCAAGCACAGCTGCACCCACACATGAATGGAGGTCTGGGAGCTCATCTGTCACCTACCTGCGGATTTGGGTAAATTTGTTAACGCGCGAGCTTTAAATATGATCAAATCAGTGCTGAGTTGGCAGCAAAAGCATGTAAAACGTAAGAGGAAGCACAGACGATGACAGATTAACCATAGTTCCGCTTACATTTATAGCTGTGCTGCGGGAGAGCACAGGCGAGCCAGTTAGGGTCGCTGATGGATGAATTACACATCACAATTCTGGTGAGAATTGTTTTTTTGAGGTGCTATAAACACCGTTTCATATTCTCCTTCTGAATTCTGAGTTTTAAAATACACATAGTTGTATTCCTACAATATTACCACCTTGCAGATGTTTTGCTGGATTATTTCAGATATCCAAAGTGCTTCTGCAATCACAGCACTGTATTGTCCCAATATGCAACTGGTTTTAATAGGGGCATTTATTGCAAACCAAAACAAACAAACAAACAAACAAAAAATCCCATCCCTTTTTGCTTAAAAGTGAACAAATACGTAAGCAGAAAGATAACAAAGTCAGGTTAGTTCATAACAGAAAAAGCAGCATTAGGTGCATGTCATAACACCATATTTCCCCTAGATATCTATCAGAGAGGTAGAAAACGAGTCAATGTTATCTGCATTTCTTGCATCATTTTTCACTTGCTCCATCAAAGATACCTCCCTTCTAGGAATTAACTGCTTATAACCTGCCTGGCAATTTGTACCTATAAGAATTATTTTGTGCAAAACAGATTTAATTCTGTGTCCAAGCACAACACAGAAAATATGAACTACTTTAGTAGGAGTTTCCAATAACTAAAAGTTATTAGGTTAATGCTTTGAGATTTAATTTATCTACACGTTTCCAAGGAAATAATTGATGAACCGATCAGAATTTCTAAGAAAAAACAAAAAGTTTATCTCCAGAGAGATTTCAATTAGCAGCACACTAACTAATCCTCCTTGAGGAACTTCTGGGGCTGTTTAAGACGCTGTAGGGAGCCCTAGCCTAGCACAGGAGTGAGAGCACCAGCCCCACAGCAACCCAGACAGCAGGTCCAAAGTCTCCACAGATGGAGAGAAAAGGCACTTGAGCAGCCTCCCTGCTTGACAAAAAGCAGCCTCGTGAATGATTTGGCAACAACTACACCCCACCCCAAGCTGGGGTATTAAGGGGAAGGCTTTTATTTGTGTGCTTTCTCACACTGCCTCTGCTTGGCGAACTGGAGACTCTCGTTATTTGCTTTGCTGGGCATGGCAGAACCGAGGTTTTTCCTGGCCATCTCTGCCTGTGAACAGTGAACAGGGACTGTTCGGTGCTCCCTCGGAGCACTTGTATTGCCCTGATACCCTGATCTCAGAGAAGCAATAAATCTCGAGACAAAGGACTCCCCAAGGAGCCCGTTGTGCAACCTCCTGTTACACTAACAGGACCCACAGGGAGGGAAAAAGTCTCTATATAACCCTACAATACGGGCCAGTTGTGCGACTGCAGGAGAAGCATTTGCTCCAGCCCAGCCCCGCTGAAGAGCCTAAGCCAAGACGTTAGCCAGAAGGGATCATGACCACCTCTTTTTTGATGTCCACGAAGAGCCACCATGCATGGTGACATGCATGGAGTGACAGGTTCACTGACAGGATTGAAATATTTTTCAGGCTGCAACCTTTCTGCTCACGGGACTGCAGTAACCCTATAGGGACTAGGGCTTCCTGGCAAAAGTCATGACACGAGATGAGTGTCTTCTACAGCCCTGTCCCAAATAAAAGCTACAAAGGGGATCACTACCCTTAAGAAATTAAGAATTGGTTGGTTATGCAAAGTTAATCCCTTGCACGAATTCCATCACCTTGCTGACACACTCCTAGAGAAGCCCCGCCCAAATTTCACACTGCTGCTTTGGGGAAGGTGCCCAAAAACGAGCAGCAACGTTGCTGCTGGCACCATTCCCTCTGCTGAGCTCACTGCTGTTTCCTGCGTGTGGGGAAGCAGAAGCCAACGATCGAGAAAATAGCAAGAGCCACCTCCTTGCATTCAAACTGCTCTGCTGCTCAGACCGCCTCTTCCCTGTTTATTCACTCTCCTGGCGCCAGGGAACCCGCAGGTTCTCACTACTGCAGTGGTCGACTCTCTGAGACAACTCTCAGGAGGGAGCACGCAGGAGAAGAAGCATAGATTAGTAACAACCATCACTGAAGAAGCGTGGGAGATGGCCTTGGCTTGCCAGCTTTGGCTCTGGGCAAACACAGACAACGAGGTCCCAAGGGCAGCTGCCACCCCAGCTAACGGCGCTTCACTCGGTCGCCAAGAGTGCAACAAATTCTGCTGTTCAAATCCCAAATGTATTAGGCTGGCACCTTTCCACGTTAATATGCCCCAAATCAACATAACACCTCTGGCATCAACCCCACAACTTGTCATGCCCTTGGAGATACCACCTCCGATACTGAACTGCCCCAACAAGCCATTCCTGCTCTTCTGCCTCACCTTTCACCTGGGACTTTTAATAGACAGAATTTCATCCCCTGTATAAGCCAAGTTTGGATTTGCAGCCCTAAACCATGATGAAATGTTAACTCAGAAGCAATTCTAAATAATACAAAATCAAAATAAACCAGTTTGTCTGAATCATGATGATGGGTAGAGGCTTGCATGGCATTAGCTGCTTTCATAACTAGATCTTTTAGTGAGAGGTAGAAATGCTATTTTTCCTCTTGTTCTGCAAGTCACAAATATGGAGTCCTTTCCAACTTTGGGGAAGTTTTTCCTAGCTAAACAAAAGCTGCAGAAGTTATGAACAGAATCAGCCAGAGAAGCTTCCAGCGTTAGCAACACCCACTGTTCCGGAGGACTGCGGCAGAGAGGCAGGAATCACACACTCGAAACCCGTTTGCCAAGATTTCACAATGGGAGAAATGAGTCTGAGCCAGGAGGGAAGCATTGCACGGATGGAGGCCTTTGTGTCCTGAAATCTCCAGAGCACCGCTGAACTGGAGCGGGTGCGAGATTCCCAGGGTGCTTTTGAGCCTGCTCCCGCTGATGCACATGCTGGGCATCACGCGCTCACCTTGCCGTAGCTGGCAGCTCCAAAGGGTCCCAGTGGTCCAGCCCTTGGGTTGCCATCCCTACGCAGACATGGGATATCGCCCCAGGCATTATGGAAACAGCGGTGACGATGGGCAATCACAGAGCTGCTGCTTCCCTCCTCCTTTTTGGAGCAGGTACCAACGTTAGCTTCGTCCTTCCACCACTGATCACTACCCAAGCCAAGTTCCACCAGGAGTCCTCATCTCCTCACCCTGATCCCATTATTCCTGCTTTTCTTTTGCCTCTTGCTCTGCCAGCCCTCGGGAGGTGGGAGGGATGGACAATATGGCCACAGGAGCTGAGGATCTCGCACCAAAGAGCTGACAACTCAGAGAGCACCATGAAGACCCAAGGCAGCACCTAGGCAGGCTCCCACCAAGACCCCATCGGCTCAACCACGTTGTGATCCCCGGTTTGGATGCCCCAACTTGAGCAACGAGAATTGTTGAGACTTTTATTTGCCTGGGGTCTCAGCAAGACAAACACGTCCATAGTGGAGCCGGTCTACAAGACAACGGGTTATTTGTCCACCAAACAGCAGCAGGAATGGTCAGCGATTCCTGTCTAACCAATTTCCGACAGGTGGATACCGGGGCAGACAGAAAACCCAATCATGGAAGGATGCAGCTATGGGAAGTCTTTGCTGCTGCAGTTTGTTCTGCTCATAGGAGCGTGGTGTTTTCTCACCTTGAACAGAGATTTAGTAACAACGAACTTTATAAATCTCTCTGGAGGCAACACGAGGTTTGGTATCATTCTGTGATGTGTCATACTGCAGTAAAGATGTTTTATGGTGTGTAATTTTCTGCCAGATCCACTGCCTCTGCCCTGCATGATCTCTTGTCCCTAGCACAGACCTTGTCCTGTGCCCTCATTCCTCTCCACCATGCTGGAATAAAGATCTCCCTTCCTCAAGTTACTCCCAAGGGTAACCAAAAGGCTACCCCATTTGCTGGCTTGATGTTTTTGTGGTTTTCATTGGTCTGGATTCTTGCGCAAGGACAGATGGTCTCAGACCTGCAATTCTCCCCTGCATGTGACACCTCGTTGTGGTCACACCTTCCCTCCACAGCCTTTTGTAGCATCCTTTAATACACAGGTTTCATCCAAACACACTGAGCACATTTTTGTATTATAGTAGATTCTCTACTCGATAATAAGGGTCTTTCAAAATGCCTATCACATACGAGAAAATACCAGAAAAAATATTTCTGTTGTAGCTTTGTGTTCTTCCCATATGCAATCACTAAGAAAACACCCACATCCCCATTGCCAGCTGTGTGGCAGAAGCCCGTTGGTAAAAGGACATCATTGCATTAACGTCAATCATCTGATGAATCAATGGAACAGAGAGGAGACACCAGAGCCCTGTGAGCAAGCACCTTTTCAGCACCTTGAACTCGACAAAGCTGACCACACAGCCACGTTGCTTCTGACAGCTGTCACACTGCAGAAGAGACACCGCTCTCGAATACTGTTCTTTTTAGTGACAATGCGATAGTGGCCAAGCCCCAAAGAATCAACATTACAGCAGGAAACCATGCGAGCAGCTGAAGGCCCATCCCAAGCTCGCTATTACCCATTAACCTGCCTCACGGATGGATGGAGGCGCCGGAGGCACCTCACGCCCCTAGCCAAGGCAGTGGGGACATGCGCAGGGCACAGTGGACACTTCCATCCTCGCCCCACGCCAAGCGCTGCTCCTGCCCTGTTTCCACGGATCATCTGCTTCCAGATGGTCACCCAGGCTTGAAGACTCAGCCAGGCGCTGGAGACCACCCCTGATGCCATCAAGGTAACCTGGTCAGCCACACAGAACTGCTTAGGAGCAAGTTCTGGAATCAAAGCAAAGCCTCTTTCTCAGCACGGGTTAAAAGCCCTCAAAGTTTCTGCAGGATCATCCAGCATCTATTGACATTCCTGCTATGGCAAACTACGCCATCCCTTAGCCATGACACAGTTAAAACAATCTGAAGCTCCCTATTGTCATGAGGGACGGAAACACTTTCTCACTTGCTCCGAAAGCCGTCTCCGGTTTAGTTTTCCTGCCCAAAGGCCACACGTGACAGCCTGAGGGATGGCTCATGCGACCCCGCGGGGTCACTTTGGTCCTGCCTCACGGAGCTGGAAGCCCGTGGTTCAGAGTAGCCTTCCTGTGTGGATATTGCCGTAGCACGAGCTGCCTTAGGGGGGCTCACGCACCACCTTCCAATAGCGCCAGTGCAGCAGCTGAGGATGCTGACTGAGCAAGAGCCTGCTTGATTTGGTGCCTCTTCCCTGCTGTACCAGGGAGATAGGCCATAAAGCCAGAGGCGCTGGGGCACAGGGCAGTCACGTCATGGGCAGCTTTCCCTGAGGTTTGGTATGGAGAGGTCCTGCCCGCAGGAAGCACAGAGGCTATGTGGAGATGAGGAAAGGGCAGAGGCAGATCTGCTCAATGGGCACATGGAAATTCCCATCTCACCTGCACTCCAAGCCAAAAGATAACCGGGGCAGGTGGAAAGTGGTCATGTTCGGGTGTTACTTCTCCAGATGGTGAAAAGATCCGTGCAGAGTTTGGCTGCAAACCCAAATGTCCATGCGGGTTGAGGTGGCCAATGGAGGAAGACTTACCCTTTGGTACCACACAAAGGCCCGCAAGTGCCCTGTGGTTCAGGAGCCTGCGCAGCCGAACACGAGCCCCAAGCCTGCTGCAGAACCAGCGCAGCATCGTCTCCGCACTCGGGAAGCGTGAGGCCCCCCAGGCTTCATCCAGCAGCTCCTGGAGCAGCAGGGCAGAGACATGGACCCACTTCCGCGTACAATGTAGCCGGTGACAGTCTGTCGAGGAGAGCAGAGGCACACCTATACACAAGCCCATGTGCAAGGAAGGGGAAGATGCGAATCCAGGTGAACTAGGGAGAACGCTGTCTGGTAGAAGATGGGACGCAAAGCACACAAACCTGCATAGCACCACAAGAAACCAGCCTCCACCAAAACAGAAAGGCCTCACTCCCCTAATGATTAACCTTCCCAGCAGGGAGACCAGGGGAAACACCTCTGCCAACTAGTGAGGCATTTCTAAGTCCCCATCCAGAAAACTGAGCACAAATTGCGGTCGTTTATGTTTAAAAGAACTTCAGGGAAATGAGAGCCAGTACAGAGAAGAATGAATAAATCAGTCAGTGACAGGGCAGACCTAGAGAGATTGGCTTACTAAACCTGGCAAACAAAGCCTGAAGCAGGATGTAAGGGCTGTCTCCAAATGCACCAGGCAGGTGGGTGGACAGTGGGACATGGAATTGGTACATAAAGACTAGAAAACAAAGACAGAGGTTTATAAAACTGCCTTTTTGGCAGATAATCCAGGAACTAGCATCGCAGAGCATTTTTTCTGATGCTGTTCAGAGCCAAGAGGTGGATGTGGGTGCAGAGGGCACCCTGAGAAGCGGTGGCCGCGCAGGACACGCGTCACCCGCGGGTCTACAGCACCCGGCACTGGGGCAGCTCCTGCCTCCCTCCCACGCGCATGCGGCCTTCCTCGGGGCTAGCCCCCATTCTGAACACTCAGCACAGCTCTGCTTCACAAACACCGCTAATATCGACGCCAGTTAGAGGCACACGAGTACAGACCGGTTGGAGGGGATTAAGAGCCATGCGTTTTGGCTGTGCTTGCAGCCAGGAGTGCCTGGTGAAAGGCAAGACAGGGATTACAGATAAGGTAGCCTGGTTCTAACTCACAGCAATTTATCACAGCACTCGCAGGTAAGGAGCAGCCAGGGAGGGGAGGAGTAGGCGACGTGGGCTGCGCGACACATCGTGCTGCCAGCACAGGGGGTGAGCGCTGCCACAGAAAGGTACCCAGAAAAGACTGAGCTTCCCGTCCAGCTGGGAGGAGATAGAGCAGGTGGAAGCAGCATGTCTCTCATCCAGCTGGTAGCTGCGTGTGTACATATACATCCAAAGACCCCTTTACAGTATTAGGTTATCTTGAAAAAGCCCTAATGCAGCTACATCCACATATATAATCTTCATTTTCCACCTAGGGAAGCAAACAAGGGAAGGGGACAGTAAGTAACAATAATGATGATAGACAGTGCCTTTACAAAACACCAACTTAAATGAGATTTGGAAGCAGGATCTAGTCAAGAACTTGCATATAATCCACGGGCAATTAAAAAAAAAAATTCTTCTTCAGATACATTATCAGAGTATGAAACATTAGTAATCAAGTTTTCTACTTACTAGGGCACAAATCCTCATAATTTGAGCTTGCTATCACACAGGTGATGAAAGCTTGGTTGATAATTAGAGAGCTAACAAACTAAAGGTAATTGTGTAATTATAAGATGCTCAGTAATGAGGACCCAACGCTAAACACCTACAAGAAATGAGAGGTGAGAAAATACTATATTATGACGTTTCTAGTTCTTCTTTAGAAATTGAAAAGCTTAAATCTTAGGGAGAAATTGATAATGCCCAAGAAAATACTATTGCAGTGGGTCCTAGATCACTGCAGAATGTGTGTGCACCATTCACTTTGCTTCCAAATGCACATCATTTCTGGAGATTTGCAGAAAATGACTATTGCTTTTAAAAAGGCTCCTGGAAACACAGGTGAGTTTTTACTCACCTCAAAAAAAATGAAAGTCTTGACCCAATGAGTGTATTTTATATTCATGACCAAGCAATTTGAGAATTTGAAATAATCAGACACCAGTGCGAGTATTGGCAATCTATTAAATATATTTTGAAGCAGGACACAGCTGTGATACTCAAGACCGTATCGTTATTACCGTTCACAACGGCGAGATGAAGAAAACGCACAGCTTCTTGCATCAGGCAACACTAAGAATCCCAAACAAGTTTGCAAAACACACCCTGTTAGTAGGAAATTTGTATTCCAGATCATGATTTTGCAGTTTGATGCTGACCAGCATTACAATAAAGACACCCGCGCAGCAGAAAGAGGCATTTGCCAGAGTGACCAGTTAAGCTTCAGACGTTTAACAAAATAAAATGTATTTCAAATATATTTTATATCAGCACCCAGGAACACTGTCAGAAGTTTTCGATCGATGCAAGTTTCCAGTTGCAGAAGGATGACGAATGGGGAGTCTTCAGTGGATGACCGAGATGAGGCATTTGTCCAGAGTCACATGAAGTATTCCCATTGGTTTTGCTTTTCCTTTCCAGTAGATACATCCATTTATTTTTTTAAACAAGCGAGTCGTCCAAAAGTCACCTCCCGAGCGGCAGGAGTTAGTCATGTTCATAACGCAACAGTGCAAACACTTCTGTAGCTACGGCTGTGCCAGATCTCCATGGCCAGCCTTTAATTATGCCACGGAGCTGAATCAGCACCGCCTTTGAAGACAGGCCAGAACCATCCCTTCCTCACACCCCTTCCAAAAAAAAAAAAAAAAAAAAAAAAAAAAAAAAAAAAAAAAAAATCTTAAGTTACTCGGCCATAGCCACTGAAGATGGAGCCATCATGCTGGAAACACGGCTGAGCTGCACTCCCACATGTGAGCCCATGTCTGAGAGCCATCCCTACTGCACTCCCTTTATTCATCACACAGTCATGCTGTGGCACAGGAGCGAGTGATGCTTCGCTGCAGGGAAATGGACTTTCCAGCCCATCCGGCACCCAGTCAAAGCAGTGGTTAAGAGCAATGTATTCTTCCCCAGAGGAGGAGATTGTACCTTTTTACCAAAGATGATGGGCAAAATCATCATCTCGCTGGCAAACAGGCTTGCATTCATTTCCAACAGGGTCAGCATTTCGTCCCCTATGTTCAAACCATGATCTTGCGAAAACAAAGTGACTCTCACTCCCAGAAAAAAAAAAAATTGATCAAAGGTAGATCTTCACAACCCCATGTTTGCTATTTAACAAGCTTAACTGTCTTTAATGGTTGATTTCTTCACAACTCGCCTCCACTGTTGTCCCAGGCACTCCCGTGGTAGACGCTCACTCTGGACTTTATGGTCCTTCGACTTGAAGATAGGATCATGCAAAAAACAAGGACACCCACAAAGGTGACCAAGAACAGCAGCCAAGGCCACACACTGCTGCCTGCAGTTACCCTCAACATTCTTCCGCATTTCTTTCCATGTTAATACTCATCCCTATCTGTTTCATCTGCTTCAGAAAACATAGGCAGCTTTTTGCAAAAGCATTAATACCAAAATAATGCCCAGTTTTGGTCTGTGTCCATAGAAGAAACATATCAAGACTCACATAGAGAGTCATCACAATGATTTCACATCACAAGAATATCCTAAACCCTTTTTTTTCTCCCCCATTTCTGCTTAACTACCAGGCACAGAGATTCTTTTTTTTTCTTATATACATGCAGCATTCAAAAAAACAGCATGACAGAAACCCTAAGTCCTCAAGAAAAAAGAAAAAGAAAAAAAATCAATTTAGAGACTCACAGTTTTATTTCTCAGTTTTCTGAGAAATAAACGAGTTTCTCGAATTAATCTGGATCTCCTTCCTATTTCTTTTGGTCCATGCAGCAGTTAGGTTTTCAGTCTACCCTGCATGAAGGTGAGGCTACAAAACCAAGTCACCCTGGAGCAAACAAGGCTATAAATGTTTATAGGGCATTGGACACAGCGTGCGAGCACTCGCGGCAGCCTTTCCCCCCTTCCCAATAAAAGCAGCAACGACCCCTCATCTGCGGGGCTGTAAACCACACACCTTCGTTTGCTTTGGGCAGGATCTGCACTTGACTCACTCTATTTCAGGCGCTGGATGCCGCGTTCCTCTCTCTTGCTACACTGCCGCTCTACAGTACTTGCTCTTTTTCAGATGGCAATAAAACCTGCTTTAGGTTGCTTTTAAAAACACCTTGCATGCGATGCATTTATGTAGCACCAAAGCTCTGGTGAGCGATACTGTGGCCAGTGCCTTAAAGGTGGCAAAAGTCAAGTCTAAGCCAGTTAGTAAGAGCCCAAACATACCCTCACGTCAAGATGGCTGTAATCCCACTTCAAGATGGACTAGAAACCTGCAGACATCCCTTCTACCAGCGCCTCAAAGACAGAGCAGTTTTTTATTATTATGTATCATTTTATTAAGGAGAATTTACTTACCTCTCTGGCTAACCTGCCATGTTCAATGAGCTGATGCCTCTAGAAATTTTAACTCCTTGACCCACTCCTCAGCATGCAGGAAAAGGGAAGAGAGGGGAGGAAAAAAAAAAAAAAAAAAAAAAAAGGTTTAATTAATGCCTGCCCTAGGGAAAAGAGAAGAAAACCCAATGCAAAGCCAAACTGAAGCGGTCCAGCCAACTCCAGCTCTGATAAAACGCAGCTCCTAAACCCACCTACAGTGCATTTGTAACACGAGTGACCTAGAAAATGCCTTATTCCCACATGTCACCACGCATGCCCCCTGTATCTTGCCACATATCTGCTCCAAAGCAGCTGCCCTGTTGCTGCATTCCCTGCTTTTGTAATGTGGTTGTGTAACACGCCCAGGGCTCAGCCAAGGGAGACAAGCAGCCACTGGAGCCCGGGGCTCAGGAAGTCACCGGTGCTCATGCGCGTCCCTTGAGCAGGGCCAAGCCCTGTGCGCGCCGCCTCACAGCTCATCTGCGGCCGTGCTGTTCTGCTTGGGCAGGCGGCACTCCTCCTCGAAGCGGCAGTTCTGCAGGATGTCCCGGTAGTAGTCCTTGAGGTCCGCGTAGAGCGCGATGCTCTGGTTGGAGTGCTGGAAGGGCAGCGGCTGCTCGTTGAGCAGCAGCTGCAGCTGGTACTCGTCCCGTGGGGCCGTGCCACCCTCACAGTGGTACAGCACGAAGAGCAGGTTGGCCGCGTAGGGCACGATGCGGCCGCTGCGGAAGCGGCGCTGCGCCTGCCGCGCGTAGTTGTTTGCCAGCAGAGGCTCCGTGTCCTTAAAGAAGCCCATGAGAGCTAACAGGGGCTGAAGGGTCTCGGCGTGGCCGATCTGTACGATCACGGGGGAAGAAATGGGCTTGGAGCTGGAAGAGAAAACGAGAGCAAAGGGTCAGGAGGAGCCCGACGCCTCCCATGCAGTGCGCCCACACGCCAGGAGGAGATTTTGAGCTTCTATTCCACTCTGATGCCCTAAAACAGCCTGCCTGGGAATTTCTGTATTTAACAGGTCTTTTAAAGCACCCAAGCTGAAGAATCTGTAAGACACGTTGTAATAAATACAGGTAGATACCACTGAGTACAGGAAACAAAAGCAAAGACCAGATTCGTGCCATGTGCCCGCATATTCCATGCATCTCTCAGACCTCCTGGGTGAGCCCAGTTATTTGTGCTATTCTCAGCTACATAAAGAGCCAAAAAACATGTTACATTCCCCACACTTGTTTGGGATTAAACTAGACATTTTTAATAGCAGCAACGCCTCCTCCCACTGGGAATTAAGGGCAGCAAATCCCCAAGGCAGCTGGGAGGCTCTGTTAAACCAAATCAAGCCCTTCAAGTCAATCATTTGGGGGGCATTATTCCCTAGGAAAAGCAAAAGGATGGGAATAACAAAACTTAATGAGCAATTGAGAGAGCTCATTCAAGACACAACTTAGCATTAGAAGTCTATCTCTAGCCTCTCTCAATACTTCTAGTAACTGAGAAACTTAAGTCCTCTGAAAAAACTTCTGCTTATGCTAACCCAAGGCATGAAGAGACGACCTAGTCACTTTGCTCAACCTGGCAAGTTTTACAGTTTTTAGTCATCAGTTTAGTAAAATTAATGTTGAAAACTTTTCTCAACTGCTGCAATATGGGATAGGCAACGACAGCTGTGTTTTGAGGTGCAACTCAAGGCTAATGAGAAACCTAGCGGCACGTTAGCAAACGAGGGTCAACGTTGCTACCCTTTGACACAAGCCCAGCACCGTGAGCATGGCACAGCAACTGGATTGCTGCTCTGGCCGGTGAAAGGTTTCCTTCTGTGACCCGCCAGCCGCCGGGCAGAGGTCAGGGAGAGTTGTTCAACCCACCAGTTTTTCCTGCAACCACCAGTACTCGGAACTGCAGGTGGTGCCAAAACCAAGCAGCATGTTTTGATCACAAAAACGCTGCCAATTATTGTGTCGACAGCACTTTGCATCTGTTGGAGAAGCACTTCCACACTCTGCCTTCACATCCAAGTCCATGCAAGAAGACAACCTCCCGTCTACACATTATTGGGTCCAGTGAGTGCTATCCCCATCTTCTGCCCGTGAAGCCAACGGTTCTCATTGCCAGAAGCTGGGCAGCTCGCTGGAGATCGTGAGAGACACATTGTTTGAGCAAGAAGTTGGCTTGTGCACGAGGAAGCACCAGCCAAGTAGGGTATCTGCCCCTTGCTCCAGAGGAGAATGGTGGCTTCTTGGCACTGTCTCCAGGTGACCCTCCCAGGTCGCTCCAGCATATGTAAACAGACATAGAGCTTTCCCGAGACAAAAGGCGATGTTTTAGCAACACTCCTGTTCCACATGTGCCAGGGACGTCCACCCACAGACGAGGCACCTCTTGATTGGTCTGCAAAGGAGGTGTCTCCTCAGCTTGAAGCTAAAAGCTGGAGCAACTGAAAAATGGTTAACTGAGGAACTTACTCGTAGGCAAGAACTTTGCTCAGATAAGCGGGATTTTAGGAGAGGCACGTGACAGGCTTGGCTTTACTGGCTCTGCAGAGCCGTCGTGTTTGTGCAGGGTGAAATACAGCTTGCACAATCCACTCCCTGAAGAGTGCACGGTCCTCATCAGGAGAGGCCAGAAGAAGGGCTGCAGCCACCAAAGGTGCTGCATGGAGACAGCAACATGTTCTCTACCCCGGTTTTCCTCTTCTCCTCAATCCTGCCAGTGAGGGAAGAGGATAGGAGGAGGGTTTTCCAAGGTGATATCTAGGATGGGATACTCTTCTGGCCTCCTGCCATTTCCAGTTTGGAGATCTCTGGTTCGGAACGCGGCCTCTTAGTATGGAGGAACTCCACAAACCTGCCAAAGCTCCCCTCAAATCCATGCACGTATCGAGTGTCCAAGGCAGCCTGCAGCCAGGGGTTTCACAGCCTTGTGCATTGGTTTCTAGCCAGCTCTCAGTTTCTCTGTCTGAACAGGGCACCTATCACTTGATCTTTTTTACTCATAACTTCACACCCATCTTCTCTCCAAGGTGATAAATCCCTACTTGGGCATTTCATGACTCTGCCACCCTTTTCCAGCATTAAATCCCTCAAATCCATAGTGCAACCATGATGCTGTCTTACTTTCTCAGGTCGCAGCTTTTGACATCTTTTCCATCTCACCAATAGAAGTTGTTTCTGGAGAACTAGCATAACCTCAGAGTTTCATTCCCGAGCAGCAACAGGCACCTCTGATAGTGCTCGACAGACCAAGATCCCTTTTCCCATTGGCAGCACTTCATGGATATGTACTCCTGCCTTGCTCACCCTAGCTTAAAGCTTCATCCCGTAAGGTCATGACCGTAAGAATTGCCATCAAGCTTAAAACAGCAATAGCAGCATTTTTAATTACAGGGGAAATGGGGAAAGATTGACTCCTCCTGGCACGGGCACAGGCAAAGGTTGTTGCTGCTCGGACAGGGCTGATTAATTCTAGCATTAAAGCAATCAACAGGTACTGATAAATACCGAAAACCTGATAAATTCAAAACAGTAGCACAAGCTAAGAAAATATTAAACCGCTCAACCCACAGTCAGTCTTCTTTAGGAAAAGACACGTGGCTCAGCACTGTGTAAGAGCATCAGACAAAGTTCTCAACACCCTACCCTACCTTAAAAAAAAAAAAATCATTTTTCACCTGAAAGTGAGATGGAAGAGACTGAGCATAAAACTTCACCATAATATAACCACCACTGCCCTAAAAAATGATTGCTTCCTACTGGTTTTATGGGGCTGGAACAGAACACACGGAGCTTATCCAAGAAACGTGTGCATTTCCCCTGTGACCTGGGAGGAGAATCCAAGCACAGCTCAGAGGGAAGTTGCTTTAACCCCCCAAAAGCCTCACCCCGCCAGAGCTGTGCTAGTGGTGTGCTGTTCGAGCTGCTTCTAGTCTTCCCCATCTCTGCGGGCTCGGGTTTGACGCTCAGCCTTTGCAACAGCACAGCCATCTTCAACGGGGTTACCACATCTTTTAGGGTGACTGATATATCGCCTCAGATATGGAAAAAAATTCACTTTCTTTGAAAACCAAAGTTTATTTCCTAAGCATTAAAATGACTTTCAGCTAGAGATAACCAAAACCTCAGGAGATAATGTAATGGCAAAGCAGCAGAGCCCAGTTGCACTCACAAGCTTCCCGAATCGTCACCACCACTAGGATACTTCCTTCCCGCAAATCCTGACCTGAGAAAAACACTTTCTTCCAAAGAAGGACAAGTAAAGACAGGCTTGAAAAGGCGATAAGAACACACAAAAGTCATTTAAAACCCCGTTCAAAAGGCACGGTTCTTATCTAGTCCCACACGTGTTAATTACGCAATGACACCTAGATTTGTCGGCACTTAATTTCCTCCCTGCAGTTTCAAATGCCCCCTCTTGAACCAACCAACCTCCTGCGTTCTCTACACACTTTGGCGACTTTGGGCGCACAAATACACGACGGGAGCAGTGCGGGCGCAGCGTGGAGCTGCTCACCGCCTCGCCAAGCCCTCGCTGCCCCAGGAGAGGCTGGACCCTGGCTGCAGCCCCTCACTGCTCCGTGTCAGGCCCCTTGGCAGCATTCTGCTTGCTTGTGTAGTCCTGTAGATAAAAGGATATCGATTCTATAGAAACTGCTGAGCTATCATTTCAGAGCAGTTCTAATCAAGCAAGTATTGGGCAATTCAACCAAGATTAGCTCCATTCTGGGAGGTCTGAAGGGCGCAGACAGGATCTTAGATGGCAAGTTCTAGGCAAGTACACAAAAGGACACACTGTTCCAGCAGAAATTCCCTTGATTTCCTCAAAAGTACTCTTTAGGGGTGTCAGAAAGCCCTTCCTCGAATCATGGAGGTATCAAACAAGCCTGCAGCATGGTATGAAGTTCCTCGGGCGAGCTGTCTAAGCGTTTATCAGTGAAAGCCATCTGTTTTCTCTGGAAATGAAGACATGACCTGCCTATTTTTTAAGTGTACAGAGACTAATTTTACGGTCTATTAAACTGTAGAGCTAGTGCTTTGTTCTGTAAATATCCGAACATCTTATTAGAGAGATCAGTCGACCCATCAGGCGCACGTGGCCCGTTCTCCTCTCTGAGCAGATACACTGCCAGTCCGACCACTCTTTATCTTAATCAATGAGATATTACTGGGCTGTTAGCTGGCAATCACCTAGTCCAGAAGCTTTCACTGGAGGCTTCTCCAAACCCCTGAAGAGTTGGGAAACACGGCAAGGACATCCCTGAGGTGGACCCCAAGGCACCCAGAGGCATCTCCACCTGGATGCCCTCCAGGATAGGGAGGGCAGCCCAGAAACTTTGGACCTTGACGTTACCCCCCACACCGCAGGTAGAACGAGGTAACCCAGGTGGTAGCCCTGGGGCCTCTCCTGACCTGCTCTGCTGGTCAGCAGGCGATTGGAAGCACCAGCTCCCAGAGTGGGGTGCAGGACATCCTGAACGGCTCACATACCCAGGGAGCCAAGGACCTGCTTTGTAGAAACCTCAGGTCCCACCACGAACCAAGAAGCTTTGATAAAAGAAACGACCAGAGGATTTTGATCAGAGCAAAGGTTTTTGCACAGCGATAATATCATTGCCTCTGAGTATGTGGAAAGCCTTTGGCTCAGTTCCCTTTGTACTTATTCTAACAGGAAAGTTTTGAGCAGTTCCTTGGGTTTAGATCATCCATGACTTAAGTCAAATCACTGTTTGGAAAAGAGCAATTAGGAACATTCATTAGTTGTTTTGAGGTCTGAAATGCAGCAAGCTAAAAATCACTAAAATACTAAAAGCTCACAATAAATTGGGAAGGAAGAACATTTAAACTAGGCTTAGCCAAGCACAACTACCAAACTTACTCCAAGATCAAGTCATAGAATCATAGAATGCCTAAGGTTGGAAGGGACCTCTAGAGGTCATCTAGTCCAACCCCCCTGCACACGCAG
>JAWLRI010000209.1:434208-531484 GCA_034781795.1 Crypturellus tataupa
GCCGGGAGCCCTCGTCCTCCGCAGCCCGCGGCTGCGTTCGTCCCGAGCGCGTACGGCGGAGGCCCCGCTCCGCTGGAGCCCTCCCATGTATCCAGCCTCCCGGAACGCTTAGGCCGGAGCGCTGCTGATCCGAACGCGTGGGAGCTCCCCCGCGTCGCCCTGCGTGGGCCTGGGCCGGCCCCGTCCGTTTGGGAACGCGCCCTGGGTGGAAAAGGAATAAAACGCCCTGCTCCGGTTCCGGGACGGGGCTGTGGCGGCCCTCGGGGCGGCCTCCACGCTCGAACGAGAGCAGCGACCCCCGCGGGGGCCCCTGCAGGATAAGGGCTAGTGTCAAAACAACAATTGGGTTTTCTTTTTTTAATTTATTATTATTATTATTTCCCGGGGTTGTACACGCAGAACAGAATTGAATGCAGCTCCAGTGTCTCTAAGATGTGTTTATAATCCGTGTAAACGCCGTAGCAAATGTCAGTTCCCAAATCATTTATCGTGGTGGTTTCATCCTTCCTATATCAACCAGGTGATGATACATCCCTGTTCTGTTTTGTTTTGTTTTTCTTTTAAGGAAAGCTTAAAATTTAATAAATCCAAGTCCTTGGATAAACTTTAGGCCTTGGAGGCCGTTGTGGCTCCTTGGGATTGGTGGTCATGGCATCTCAATAGCTCGTTCTGTTGGACCGTGCTCCGCGTAGCTCATCACTTCTTGAAACACCCTGCCAACCTGAGTAGGTGCTGCTTTAAAATAAATAATTGTTGGGTTCTCTTTGGCTGAGCATTTTGGGAACGAGCACATATGATACTGGTGATAACAACTTGATTCTTTCCGTTCTCTGGTCACTCCCATCCCACGTTGATGTTCAAGGCTGGTTAATTGGCGTGCTAAATATGGGCGGCCTGGGACTTGCTCAGATTTAATAGCAATTTAAGGCTGGCTGTAAGGAACGAGTGCTGAATTATGGCTTTTTAATTAGGGCCACTGTACATCAGATGAAAATAATCCAGAAGCGCTTTCTCCGGTGTGTAGGATAAGGCCTGTTTGGAGGTTTAAAATACGCCTAGACTTTGTAGAATCATGCACAAACTAAGAAATTTGGTTGATGTGGAGGTGAATGCAGGGTCTGTCGATTCTGCTTCTCCCTGGAAAGCTCTGTGTAGTTCCCAGAGACACGCGTTGTGCGGGAAGGACTTTTAAGGCTTTGCAGTGAGGTAGCCCAAACTGTTCTTTGCTAAAGTGGAGCAGAGCCCCTGCCTGCTATTTTGGTCGTAATTCAAGTGGAACATGTGAAACCCAACTGCGTGTAGCAGAGAAATGCTCTGAAGCGGAGGTGAGGTCCAAAATGAGCTCAAAAAGCTGGTGTGAGAATGCGTCCACCTGAAAGAAGCGTTTTATCACCAAATCTCTTACAAACCAGCGTCGTTTTTGGAAAGGTTCCTGTGTTGTCGTAGCGCGGTCCTGCCCAGGAAGCCAAGGCTGACGTTCTGCATGACTTTTGAGCCATCAGCTGCGCACCTACGTTCTTGATGTCCGTGGTCTTCGTTAATTTAATAACCCCTCTGCTCTTGGTGGTAGGTTAGGAGAAGGTCTGTTTTAGGAGGAAATCGCTCGCTTTGGTGAAACACTGCTTCTTATAGTATTTGCATTAGTATTTCTTTGCAGTTAGTTCATCCAAGTTAAGTTTTTAAGTTGCAAATGTTGTCCTTGTGAACGAAGCCACCATTCCACTTGGGGTGGATCCAGCGGGAGAGCCTGACCAGCTCCGGTTTCCGAGGGGCTTTGCTGCTCTTGTGTTTTATTACAACGTGGTGACAGCTGGCAAGACCCGCTGTCTGTGTTGGAAGCGTTGGGGCTTAGCATCTGCTCAGGGTCCTTGTTGACCCCAGAGTGTCACTGAATGTGTCTGTAAACGTGGCAAGTGGGCAATATGGACCGCAGAGCCTTTCTCTCGGTCCAAATAAATTTCTCCTGTGGCCGTAACTCTGTCCCCGGTGGAGACAGGGTGAGTGTCAAGGCTGCTCGTCCTGAGGCTCTCTTGTGCTTTGCAGAATTTCTGTGGCAAAAGCTGATCTCTGTTTGCTTTAGGACTAAGCCCCTTTTTGCTTCTGTCTGACCTGGCAGTCGTCACACAAGGGTCTTGAGTTCAACCTTTCATCTCTGCTCTTGCTCACAGGGAAGGAGCTGAGCCTGAAGCAGACGTAGAAAGAGATCTCACCACCTACAGGCAGCCCTACCGCTGTGCCTGGCGTAAGGTAGAGAGTTAAAAAATTACCTGCAATAGGAAAGAAGTCCTAAAGATTGTGCTTGCTAGGTTTTCCTAGCAGAATACTCCTGTGCTTTTAGAGAACTCGTCTCAAAATAATGCTGCAGAGTCTCCCGATGCCGCTCCTTGACCTTATGCCACCAAGCTGGCATTCTCCCCTCTTCTGGCATGGGTATCGTCTGCCACTTTCAAGTAAATAGCGTAGCGCGCGTTACAAAGCTCAGCGCCGTGGTGGAGAACTGTGCCAAGCTCTGAAGCCCTGTTTGTGCCCGCGGTGGACTCCTGGCTGGCTGCAGTGCTTCAGGAACAGCCTAGGAGTTGCTGTGAATCTCCAGACGGCTCTCGCTTCTCTTGCATGGTGAGTTCTGCGGTTCATCTCCGCTGCAGCCTCTGTTCCTTCCAGATGGAGTTTTCTGTGGTCAAACTGTGTAGCTTGGGAAAATTTGGCTGGGAGAGTTAATTTAAAATTACTTGGATGATTTTTTTAAAATGATTTCTGGAGCGAAAAAGACCTTGAGGGTGATTCTTGCAAAAATGCCTGTTATTAAAACACCAACAGTTGGAGGATTTCAGTATTTAGGGGGAAACATCCAATCCTATTTCTTTTTTTCTTTCTCCATCCATTCTTGAACCAGGTCTGTCATTTTTGCGTGGTTTGTTGTCTCTGTGCGTTGCTCTTGCACAGGATTTTCCATATCACCCATGCGAATGGTGAGCAGATACCCTGCTCCTTTTCAAATGTCACACAGTGTCTTCAAGCATCACTCTGCCACGTGTGACCGGGACATGCTGGTCGGCTCCTTCCCCCCAGGAGCTCCTCACGTCGACGCAAGCTTTCCTAGTGCAACTCGTTCATGACCCTGGTAGCACTGGTTTTATTTACTTAGTTATTTACATTTGATGTCTTAAGTGTGTCCAAGATGCAATTTCCATTCAAGGACTCCTTAAAAACAGAACGTTCCGTCACCAAAACATTTTTTTTTACTATTATTATTCCCTGCTGTTTTTATCGCTATGATTTGCATTCACAGGATGAGGGCAGCACTGTTCCTCCAGTGGCAGTGCCAAAGGAGACCTCTTGGTAGACAAACCTTAAAGCAGATTCCTCGAGTGTAAGTACCGCTCCGCAGCGCACGTGCGGGACAGCAGGAAATTTATGAGTGTTCCTGCAGCTGGTGCTCACACCCATCTGCAAGTAACGTCCTAGTGACCGCAGAGACGGGTTAAAATGTTCCTGTCGCTCTCTGTAAGCGCTCGGAATGCTTGAGATTGCTCAGGCCTAGGTGGAGAACCGCCTCCAAGTGCATTAAAGCAGCAAACAAAGTCTGCCTTGTAAGATGAGGAACGTCGGGTTTGTGTCGGTTTTTCTGTTGCGCTCGGCAAGGTTTTCTGTCCAGTTTGACAGACAATGAGCTGCTTTGTTTCCCTGTTTTCCTGCCCCTAATTGAGCCGCTCTCGCGGCGTGTCCTTGGCCCCGCGGCCCGCAGAGCCCCACGCCTCCGTGCGCGCAGAGCACAGCCCCGTCATGCTCTCGGGTCCTGGAATGTCCCCTGCGCACCCGTCCGCTCAGCGGCTAAGCTCATTAGCCTGAGCCCTTCCCTCCAGCTGCCTCTTTCCTCCTTTCTCCCAGTCCAGCACCCTCTCCGTGCCTCAGGGTGCACCATCTGCCGTCGCTGTGCACCTTGGTTTTGGGTGATACTTCTTGGTGCTCCTTTGAATGAAGCATCATGGAGAAACTCCAGGGCTCTGTGTACGTCTACAGCCTCTCTACCGCACTGAATCCTTGCTCCCGAACACTGTTTTTCCCTGTAGTCCCAACCTTTCCCCTTGGGGGAAGGTGCAGCTCAGTTTCCAGATCTTTTTTTTCCCCCGAGTCTTTGAGGAAAAGAAGAAAAATACTGCATTCATCTGGAGTTTGTGCATATATTTTGGGGCCAAAGTCATGTTTTGGGCCCTTTCCTAGAGCATTTGACGAGCTGCTAAAATTGGAAAGGGCTGTTTGGTATTTATTAAGGGAATGGAAAACCTGAGCAGCAGATGCACGCGGGCGTTGTGAGAGCTGGCCTGGCAGGAAGGGCAGGATGCGAAAGCCAAGGCAGTGTTTTCATTATTGGCAAGATGTGCTTGGAAAGGATTATTTCATCCCTCACATCTGTGTGAGCGCTGGCTTTCAGGCTCCCAGCTAGTAAGATTTTTTGCAGGAATAGAGTATAGCGGGGGAATCCCGCCTCAGTGCCCCAGGCCAACACTTGATTTTCCTCAAGGAAGTTACTTTTCTTGCAAAAAACACATCTTGGTTGCTGGATGCAATTTCAGAGTTCATCGATGGATGGAAAAAGGGGCACGGGCCTGGATAAAATGAGGGGAAAAAAAAAAGGCATTAAAACTCTTCTCTTTGAACCCAGGCTTTAAAACAACTGAGGTTGCAGAGCACAAACATGCAGATGGTGAGAAACGAAGAAGCTTGTGGCATTAGCCATGGAGCTCTACGTTGGTTGTGTGTCAGTCGGCCTGAGAGAAGCGCTTTGGGAATGCCAGTGCTTTCGAGTTGTGTTCTTGGGCAGCTTTTCTCTGCAAGCTATCCATGTTAATGCATTTTTCTGTGCTTTCGCTGGTTCCTGGCTCTGAGGTGTGCAAACGTGCCATGCACGAGCCTTGCATTGCCTCCTTCCTCACCTGCTTCTGCAGTGGTTCCCCTGTCCCACAGGGTGGCCTTTGCCTCGGAGGCTGCTCGCACTCGGCCTCTGAAAGGAGGCTTTTTTAAAAATAAGCAGCTTCTAAATGAATAATTTAGAATAAAAGATTTTTTCCCTGCGGTTTGCAAGGGAGCCATCTCCTAAGTGCACCGGGGGCTGCCGGTTCTGTGCAAAGCTGCTTTCCAGTGCACAGAGGAAAGCAGATTTGAAACCAGCCAGCGAAACGTGGCTGGGGTGTGGGCCGGTCAGCCCTTCCGCCAAGTTCCTTAGGTCAAGGAGAGGATAGAAAACCCCAAGGACACAAAATGAATTCCTGCTGCGAGCTCTGGGAGGCTTTGAAAACCGGAATAACCTTTGTCCTTGAACAGTGTAGATCTTTGCGAGCGCCTTTGGTTAAAACTGTGCTCAAACCTTGTTGCGCGTGAACTCGAGCGAGTGGTGAACGTGTTTTATTTGCGAGGGAGTTGCTGTCTGGTGCAAATCCAGCTCCAAGTTGTCACCCTGCATGGGTAGCTGCGTGCGAAGGTCTTGCTTCTGCCCCCCACGACAAAAGAGTCGATAAATCCCTTTTCCTGGGAGACTCAAGCCAGTGTCATAGGAGAGGAGAGGTTCTGCTAAGTGCAGCATGTAGGATGGATGGCAGCAAAACATCTTGGGGAGTCCAAGGTCTGTGGCTCCTCCAAGCACTGCGTATTGTCAGGAAAGCTGAGCTGTTGTATTCCACAGGCATGAAAAGTCCATGGAATCGCAGGGCAACATCCTGTGTGAGAAGATACCAGGCCAGACTCTGAGGATGACTCTGCTACTTCATCCCACAGCCAATTTTGCAGCCTGAAGCTCAAGTGAAGCATTTTGCAGAGGAAGGGACACGCAATACCACAACGTTTCTATCGTCACTTGTACCGTCATGAGCCGCTTTATTGTGGTCAGGTGGCACTTGCACACAACTTGTCTTGCAAGAGCAAGACAGCTCCCGTGCAGCTGCACTGAAGCCCGTCCCTAACTCACACCCCGGATGAAGAGAGGCGGTTTGTAGGCTGCAAAAGGCTGCTGCAGATCTTCGCAGTTTTTCAAGTTTGCAGGTTTTCGATGGTGTATTTAAACAACGCAGCTAGTTTGGCACTTAACAGGACTGCACAAGTCCTCTTGTTCCTGGTGTGGAAAACGTGGATAAATCTGGGTTTACCATTACTTGGTGGTTTTGATTTGCTCCTTTGGCTTGTTAAATACTAAGGGACAAAGGACTCTCTGACTTTTTAGTGCAAGACTGAAAATATTTTGACCTGGGAGGTGATTCTGGATAAAAGATACAGAGATGTCTACCTGGCATCAGGGTTCTCATCAGGAACCTATCCGGAACCTGCACATTTTTGCTTGGCTTCCTGAGCTTAGCCTAGTTCCTGTACATTTAGATGTCACACGAGGCTGCTTTTGAGGAATCCTGCCGTGGGGCTGCGAGGCTGCGGCCGACCTCGTGAGGGTAAGCACCGTGCTGACCGCTTCCCCTGCACGGTCTCCTGGGTCTCCTCCAGGCATGGGCTCGGCTGGGTTTCGCTTCTTGCAGTCCCTGCTTGCCTGAGGTCTCTGACCACAGGAGCCCAACTCTAGCTTTGAAGGTAGTGTGAGCAGCGGGAGATCTTGCTGCAAAGGTCCCTGCAGCCTTTGATAAAGCCACAGAGAAAGGGCTTGGCGATCTCCAGGGCTTATTCTTGAGCATGTCTAGTTTTGGTGATGTCGAGACTTGCTGTTTCTGATGCTTTGTGGGCTCTCCTAGTGCTTTTTTTAACAGAAAAGTAGAAGTGATTGCGATTGCATAGCATTAAGGGAGCCGACTTATGAAGCTTGCGTGGAACCACCTTGGTCAGGAATTCCCTGAGTGAGTCAAATAAAGAAACCACAGCCCAAGCAAATTACGGACCCGGGGCGCTGGGCAGGGAGCCTGCGGAGCCAAATAAGGAGAGGAGGAGCAGGAGGCTGCTGCGTCATGCCAAAAAAACGCCTGCATCAATTGGGGAACCAGGGCGATGAGGCTGGAGATAAGGCTGCCCTCTCCCAGCATGGGTGCCTTGGCCTGAGCAGGAGGCAGCACCGGGTCTGACTGTGCCCTTGGTGCTCTGTGTGTCCTAGAGCGTGGAGGGCACCTCTGCAAATGAATTTCAGGTGGGAAAGGGAGAGGATTTTCTCACTGCTTTAGAGCTGTGACATTCTTGACATTGACATGCTCCAGCTCCGGAGCCTTAGAGTGAGGAGATCCTTACAGGGAGTTGTGTTAAGTGGAAAGATTTTCTCCCGTCAAAGATGGTGCTGCTTCATCCGCACGGTTAATTCCTGCACTCTCCAAAGAGTGCCCCGATAAGGTGCCTTGTGCAGCGCTTTATTTACAAGGTGGGTATGGATGTTGTGAGGCCGCAGCGTGAGCAGGTCGTCTGCCCGATCCGTCTGTTATAACTTAGATCAGGGGCCAGGCTGCAGGGAAGCTCCCTTTGCTTGGATCGCTGTCCCCTTCAGCCCACTTGCTGAGATGGATTTGCTTCACCTTGCCGTGGTTCCTCCTATAGATGAACGCAACCTGCTCTCCTCTGGGCCAAGCGAAGAAGGGTGAAGCAGCCAAGCCATTTCAAATGAATGAAACATTAATTTTCATCACACTGTCGGATTCCAAAGCAGTTATTTCACAAAGAAGGGATGAAGGATCTTTCTCCTAAAATATGATCAGTTGTGCCGCTGCCTTTGACCCTTTGAGGAGCTTAGCACAAAACCTCGGGGCCACAGAGGGGGAGGCCAAGGGGAAGGCTGTTTCTGGAAGAGCTTCTCTTCCAGGGGGAGAACCGCCTTACTAGTGGCTGTTGTTTCATACTTGGATGAGGTTCCTGAAGCCTCTCCCTGCCGTGTTAGAAATGGAAGTCACGGAGGAGCAGTGTCATGGAGGAGCAAGGGAGCAAAGCGGGCAGTTTGTGGCAGTGCCAAAGAGTGAAGCGTGGCCTGGCTCAAGGTTAGCAACAGCAGCGGTGAGTGCGTTCAGTGCCCGATACAGCGCCGAGAGGAATCCCTGCAATAAAGAGCTGCTCATCTTGGGGGCATTGGCGGCAGCCCAGAGAGCTTGTGAGAGCAATACAGAAGTGGCTAATCTTGATTTTATTTATTTATTTTGGCAAGAAGTCTCCTTTGCGAGTGACTGCCCAATAACAGCACATATTTTTTGCATCATCAGAAGATACTTAACTCTCGCAGCAGTTCAAGGAGAGATGCTGGGCTGCTTCATCTGTCAAACAATCACAGATTTTGGTTTCCCCTCTGCTCCGTGGAGGACTCGCTTTGCCCCAGGAAGCAGGTTGGCTCACCTAATTCTAACGCTGCAGCTGGCGTTAGATCCTCGAGATCTATGGGAACTTAAGCATCTTCCCCCGCGGTCTGCTGCCCTGCCATCATCACCACAACCCTACAAGTGCCACGCTGTCCAACAAGCTGTGTATCAAACTCTTAACACCTGCTCCTTGGTTAGAAAGGGGAGCATTAAGTATGAGTATACAAGTTCTCAACTTCCCAGTCCACAAAGGGTGCAGCTGCTTTCGCGAAATCTGTTACTCTGATTTCTCCCATTGTAAATACCGCCGGAATAGTAATGGTAGGTGATTCTGTGTTGCTGCAAAGCTCCGTTGAAACAGTTAGTTTCCCTCTTGTATTTGGAGGTGAAAATGGTTCTTTGCGTCAGCTCTTCCTTTTTCCAGACGCTTGCAGAGAAGGAGTCTGTTCAAGGCCTGTTGCTTAAAACCACCTGCAAAGTGGGAGCTGCTGAGTGTAAGCCGATGGAAACTCGCTTCCAAATATCACCAAAGGTGATGTCTGCAAATAATCAGACTTTCTATAACCTGGGATGACTACCTAGAGAGGTCCACTGTGAATAATGCATGAAGAATACCTTGAAAATTACTTAGTCATGAGGTAGTTAGAGATGCTTTGCATCTATTTGTGTTCCCCTCTAGTAATTAGCTTGTTTTTATGAAAATTAACTCATTTTTTTTCTATCTCTGAAGTATTTTCAGGTTGATTTGGTAAGTTTTGAGCCATGTCAGGACAAGTGAAAATATCTGTGTGTGCCAAGCGGCTTCTTGGCATCCCCTTTTCCATGCAGCTTAGAAACTTCTGAGCATCAGGGCAGCAGTTTGCACCCTAAATGATGTAGAGATTTCCAGCAACATAGTGGCAGGGCTGGTGGAGAGAAGTCTGCCTTGGAAAGTGTTATTTGGAGGCAGGAACAACTAGGTTTGGGGGCAGGAGAAAAGGACTTTATCCTGTTAAGGGGGTTCGTTTCTGTGTAGTCCTGTCCTGTTTTGGGTCTCTTCTGACAAGGTCTAAAAGTAAATCCAGGCAACAGCCAAGGAGGTGTTTGGATCCAGTTGATCCTTCATGGAAGGGATTTATTTTTTCCCCATCCTTCTAATAATTCTGATTTGCCATTTTTAAAGCGTAAGACGTAGAACAGATGTCCTGGAAACCTTTGGAGTGGCCTCACCTCCGCTCCATTCGCAGCCCCTGCCTGGGGCGCTTGACTGCTGTAGGAGCCAAGCTGAGCGCCGCAGTGCCCCGTTCTGTGGTGTCCCTGAGCGTGGGATGCAGCAGGGCGAGCTCTGCAGCCCCGGGAGCTGTTAGCTCCCTGCAAACTCCTTTCCACTCGAGAAAGATCCAGGGGCTCTTTGTGGGCTGCATCCCTGAATGCACTCCACTGATTCCCAGCGAAAACACAGCGTGAGGAAGTGGGAATTGCATGTAAATCCTCCTAAAATGGAAAGGGCAACACGTCCGTTTGTATTTGCGTTGCCTTTTCCAATTAAAGGCAGAATTTAAAGGAGTGGTTTAACCATAAAGGCAAAAGCTGAAAGAAAAAGCTAAGCAGTTATTTAACGGAGCTGCCCACCGCAGCAGGTCTGTCTCCTAATAAAGCAAATGGACGTGAAAGCTGGTCTGCTGGAGCTGAATTTTGGAAGCTGTGTGTTTTGAAGAGCACCTGAGCGTGTGTGTGCAGGATGGGCGCGAAGCATCCTTGCTGCTTGGGAGGTAGGGGACAGCCCGTTCCTGCTCCCTCTGCAGCACTGCTGCCTGTAGGCACTTGCTGTGTGGCTTGGAGAGGGGAGCCCCGCGCTCCAGAGCTCCGTGTCCGCGTGTTGAGGCCACCACCAATGGACAGGACAAGTAGACCTTGGCGCGGGGTGGTGGAGTCCACCTGAAAAGAAGCAGAAGGTTAATGAAGAAGCCATTTGCCCTTTCCGAGAGCCTCCAGGGAGCTACACTGTGTTTCAGTCTATCCATCGCAGATGGAACTTCCACTCTAAGCCTCTCCTAAGCTGCAGGCTTGGCTGTTGGATCCGGTGCCGTTTACCCAGCACCGGGGAATGAGTTGGAGATGCTCCCTGCAGTCCAGAGCGACCTTGAGGGTAAAGGCAAGCGACGTTAATTGGTGCTGTTAGAAATGTCCGTTCTTAACTGTCTTGTGATACGTAGGACAGGATGGGCAGGCGACTCTGCAAATTAATCTCTGCAGCATCAAAACCCTGAGAATTGCTGTTGCTTTGGCATTAAAGACGCCCTGTGAACATAAAGGCGAGCGCTGCCGTGGAGCTGAGCGCCGTCGCGGCACACGCTAAAATAGAAGCAGCTTCTCTGCTGCCGCTTGCTATTGCCTAGCAACTCCCCAAGCCAAACTGCTTTCGTGAAGGCAGTAACACGGAGCTTCGCGGCACCTCAGCAACCCAGAAACCCTGCGAGCGGCTGCTGTTTGTGCATATTCCTCCTCAAAGCGCTTTTGTGACCCCTGTTCTATGACAAGGCGAGAACGTGCTGTAAGTTCCCGCTGGAATTCCCAAGCTATCACAAACCTAACGGCAAAGGTAGAAGGAGATTTGACGTTAGCAAGCCTGTGCTCATTGGCAGCAGCCTGTTTGGGCTTGTTCTTGCTCCAGAGGGTGGAATCTAATGTTCCCCCACTAGTGTTGGGATGGAAATGTATGAATTGCAAACTTCTGCCCAACGTGAATGGAAAGGGGAGACCATCTGGTTTTCCTCACCTGGATGGTAGGACTATTTCAAAGGAGCTTTCCCTTCATCTATCTCTCTCTCCACGATTTCTAGTGAGGATGAATCCAATGGGGTTCAGTTTTGCTTTCAGTTTTGATTTGATCTTTTCAGTGTTTGGTTTCTGCTTTGGTTGGGCTGCAGTGCAAGCGCTTCCACTATGGTAAGTGAGCTTGGCCATCTTGAAAACCAGCAGAGAGGACTGCAGCACCTTCCATGTCCGTTCGTTTGCCATCGTCATTTGTTGTCTTGTTTGCCTGTTTTGGAGCCTGGATGAGTTATTGGCTCTCTTCAGAGAACGTTTGGAGACTTCCCGAGTGCGTGCACAGAAAACGTGCCCTGGGAGCTGTTGTCTGTGTTGTGTTCTCGTGACTTGCACCACTGCATCACGTGCAGCCCTGGCTGGTTTTATGCCCCTGCTTAGGGGGTTGGCGATGCAGATCAACCTGATCTGGCCTGCAACCCAAGCAGGTGCCCCTGGCCACTGGCCTGTTCCCAATGCTCCATTCCCCACCTCGAGACAGGCATCTTCCTTCCCTCTTTCCGCTCCTTTGGGATGTCCTTTGGGATTTGATACAAAATTTATGTCTGTTCAGTGCTTTACGGCGTCTCCCACATATTGCTGTCTCTTGACTTTGTCTCTCCCTTGTAAGAACACTTACAATGCTGTGAATATTTCATAAGGGCACTAGAATTTATTGTTTGTTGATTTTCTCTGCAGTGACTCCTATGATGCCTAGAGGAGCAGCCAGCAGCAGGGCTTCTAAGCTCCGGTCCTCACAGTCACACTGAGCTTCCAATCTAATGAACCGAGTGCCCCGGGGAGGAAGGCAGACTCAGGTAAGTAAAGAAATCTTCTGTTTGGGAAGATTCACGTGTTGGGGATCCCGCAGATGATGAAACCGCGAGAGTCAACTGTATAATCTCAGCAAGAGGCAACTGAGACATCACTTAGAGCAGTTCTCTTCTCCTTCTTCTGGTTACGGATAGCTAGGAGCAGGACTTCAGCAAATGTCAGTTAGGCTAATTGTTCCAAAAAGACTACTTTTAAGGAAATTTTTGCCGTTCTAGCTGTTGAACCTGGAATGATATAAGGGAAGGACAAAGTGGTAGATGGAAGACGCGCATTTTTTCTTTCTGGTTTTGGCTTTGACATAGATGAATGACCTGCAAGGAGAAAATAAATTGGGTGCGTGCCCTTTCTTGCTGCTTGCGGTTACGTCTTTTTCTTTCAATAATGCTTTAAAACTGTGTGAAGAGCTGCTGCAAGGCATCTCATAAGCTTCTCTAATGGTCCTGTTGGGTTTGATTTGTGCTGGAAAGCTCCATGACCGATTTAGAGGGGAAGGGCTGGGCAAAGGAAACAGAACTGTTGCACCAAGAGATTCTGAAGAAAGGGTGTTTTTTAAAAACACTTGCTTGTGCTTTGTCTTTAGTACCTTTTGTTTGGAAAAACTGCTTCCTTTTTCTCTCCACGCTCTTGAAGTTTGGTGGGGCTGGCCTGGATGCTTTGGAGTGATCTCCAGGAGGCACAAAGCACAGAAGTGACTTTCCGTGGCAGTTCTTTCCATAGTCCAAACTTGTTTTCAGAAACATCTGGATTAGTCCCTCCCCTTCTCCATTTCCTGAAGCAGGTGACATTCAGAAGCATGAAGTAAGATGGCAAGTGCTGTATAGCTAAGATGTTTAGTAGTGCCACCAATGGTATTGTGCTCAGTGCTCAGAAATAAGGAGAGAAAATGCACTGATGAAACATAGGATCAACGTTGGCGCAACACAGGGAGCTGATGGTTTTCTTTGCGTCTCTCCAGGTAAATTGTTATGGGCAGGGGTTAATTCTGCAGAAATCTGGACCCCATGTACCTCTTGTGTAGTTGTCCTAGTGTATGTTGGAGTGTATTCCAACTTGGTGAAGTCACAAAACCCAGTATTGGGTGGCCTGTATTTTCAGCTGGTGTTTAAATCTAGTGGTCTAGTCTCTTAACCCTTTTGCTGCATCAGGATTAACCTTTGGGAGGAGGGAGGCAGCCCTTTCCTCATTTCTTAGCTTAGCAGAATTTGAACCTTAAAACAATCTAGACAGTCCTGTTATATAAACATGTGCTCCCTTCAGCTCAGCCCTGTGCTGGATGGAGCTTCTTGCTGAATTTCCTTTTAATTTCAAACTGCAGAGTCCTTGAAAGCAAAACCCTCCATTACTTTTATGGACTCCTTAAGGCTTCTGACCGCAGCAGCTCTCCCGACTGGGAGCAAAACTAATGCACTGATTGCTCTAAAATGAGAGTATGACAGGAGCTATTTAAAGCGGATGTCGCAGTGTAAGGCAGTGGTTTATGACTGGAGCTAAACTTCTGTATCTCTCAATAATTTGTGTTTAAATGTATCAGTACTCCCTATTTCTGCTAGCAGTGCTTATACCGATGAAATGTAACTCCATGGGAACAATGCTCTGAGGTATAATCTATCTTTCTGGGAGTATCTGTTCTTCTAAACAAGCAATTTACACAATAATAATGAATGAATGTGAAGTGAATGTGGCAAGGGCTTAAAATGGTTAAAATTAAATTCTAAGGTAAACCAGTCAGTCGCTGAGCAGGTTCTGAGATCCTCAGCTCATTTTCCATGTAACTGGGCAACGATTGAGTAAAAGAGTTGTTTGAGGGGAAAAAAATACACCGTGACGTATGTGAGAAAGAGTCTGTGTTAAAGGTGCAGTTTCTGCGTGTTGCACATATCAAAAAGTACCTTCAGGGAAAGTCATTAATTGTATACGTAAGTGCTGGAGATGTAGTGGTGTCTCTCTGAGAGAAGTGCTGCTCGTGGGTTGCTGTCTGGCCTGGCACACTGCTCCTGACTCCGCCACGTTCCTCCCCTCCGCCCCTCGCTGCAGGTTCTGATCTCCAGGAGAAGCTGGCTCTGGAGGGACACACTGGGGATGATGAAGGCGTTCCTGCTCGGGAAGAGGCAGCGGGGGCTCTTGGGCCAGACAATCCCTTGTTGTGAAGAGATGTACGAAATAAAATCTCGAGGCAGGAGGTGTTTATATCTTGATTCTTCCTTTAGGAAGCAGTCAGCGTGGATGGGCATTCAGAAGCCAGTATTTCCTTCCATGCACCCCCGTGCCACTGTGTTCCCTCTCCCAGGAGAAATTGTTTTGCAGTCTGTCAGGTCTTTGGCCGCTAGGATTTTGGGGAATGCATCCTGGATGGACAGCAGGGTTTGTCCCCTTATCCTTGAAACCCAGACAAGGGAATAGGCTCGGAAGGAGTGGACGGAAAAAGAAAGGAAGAGAGTATTCAGCAAGCCGAGGGAGGAGAGCGCCTGGCGGGGCTGGCCGGATGAATTCACATAATTATGACAGCAGAAGCTCTTTAGAAACCTGAAATACAAGAACATAAGATGGGATAAGTTCCTCAGCATGTTGATTTTAAGCTCTTGTTCTTTCTCAGACTGAGACTCTATATCCCTACGTGTGTGTGTGTATCCCAAACTGTGCAAAGGTGATACCAAGCAGGGCGTCTCAAGGAAGAGCTTTATTTTCACCCCACACCTCTCCCAAGGTTGATGCAAAGACTTGGGAAATCTTGTCTTTAAATGAGGATGTATTGACGCTTCAGCAGATTTTTTTCAGAGTTCTGCTGAGCCCTGTTGGTGCAAAAAAAACCCAGAGTCCCTTCAAAATGCAGGTTAAATCCGGAGTTCTTGTTCTGCACGTTTGCAACCCCATTTGCATTCTTGGTCAGTAAAATACCATCTGAGATGGGTTTTCTTATTTTATTTTTTTGATGCTTCCTCACTAATGGTCTGGTTTTAGCGTGGCTTCCTTTGCAGCAGGCGGTTGGAGTGATAAGAGGCCTGTTTTTAACAGTCACTTAAACAGCCACATTTGTTTGTGGATAACTTGCTCCGTTGCCTGCCTGAGGCTTTGCCGACCGTTGCTGTTGGGAAAGAGCCCCAGGAGGCGGGTGCATCGGGGTAGCATCTGGCCAGGTTAGTGTTGGAGACCAACTTTGGGGTCAAAGTGACCCTCTCGGTCAACGCTCATCTTGGAGCAGATCTTCTTTTTCCAAAGAAGGCAAAAAAAAACAATTGTAGTGAGCTGGAATCCAGATGAGCAGCACAGCTTTGGTGATCAATTGGAGGCTAAATCTGACGTGTTTATCCCGGCGCCGACCTCCTGTTTCTCCTGTGCTGTGGTTCGCAGCGGAGCCCGGGACCGCCGCCGTTTTCCTCCCGTCGGTGCCCCCGGCACAGCCAGGCGCCGCGGGCCGTGGCGTCACGTGGCGCTGAGCGCCGTGACGCACCCTGGTCTCCCGGGGTAACTCTCCTCCCTTCCCTCCGCTCCGCTTGGCTCCAGCGTGTTGCTGTGCCGCCGGCCGCACGGACCCGCTGCCAACGGAGCCTTCCCCCTCGCCGGAGGGCCCTCGGGCCGCCCCGTTTTCGCCGTAACCTCCTGCCCAGCAGACCCACGACACTGCCAGTCCCCCGCCACGGGAAGCAACCGCTCACTCCTGTCTTGAGCACGCAGGAAGCCTTGGGGATGGCTGCTGCCCTCCCTTGGGACACGGCGGGCTGGCTCGAGGGACCCGGGAAGCCCCAGGGGTGCATCCTGCAAGCATCCCTTGGCCTCGAGAGTAAAACTCTCCCCCAACGCTAAATTTGCACCTGGGGTCTTACAGGGCACCCAGCTTTGCTGCTGGAAATTGGGAAGTTGATGCGTTTTTATTTTCCCTATTCCTTTTTTTTTCCCCCACCCGCCATTGACTATTTTTAATCTCAGAGTTGTTACGTGTGGTTACAGACAGCATCTTCCGTTAGAAAGATTGGATTCTCCAGAAAAAAAAGCTCTTCCTTTTGCATTTGGATATGTGAGTATTATTTTTTTGTTTTTAATACATCACTTGATGATTTTCTGTTGTCATCACTATGATATTTTTATTCTGTTTTATTCTATTTTTCTATTCTATATCCCCAGCTAACTGTATGATATTAGCATTTGGACAGCCTCACTTTTGCAAGGCAAGCCTGCCTGGTTTCAGTAGCAGCTCTTTGCAGTCGTTTGTGCAAAACTCGGCACCTCGTTTTGTGCTCTCCTTGCAGAAGCTCCTGGGTCCTCTCCCTAAACACTTTCAAACCTGCCTGGTGCCAACCCTAGGTGCTAACATACAAATCTGCTATGTTTAGTAAGTCGTGCTCAGTCCTTTTCCTGCATTTCCTGTATAGGTTCTGCTGGTTGAATCGTGGCTTGCTGCAGCAGAATAGTGATTTGGCCTTTGATTTTAGGAACTCGCTGCAGTTGCTCTGCCCTCAAGGTGCAGAGAAATGCAGCTCCTTTCCAGACGTGCAAGACCTGCTGGTACTGACCACGCACGTGTGTGAGCATCCCAGCAGGGTGAACACCTGCATTTGCAAAAGGCTTTTAACAAAATCGGTAAAAATGGGGATTTATTGAGCAGATATTTAGCAGAGCTGATTCCAATAAGCCTAAGTGCTCTATGAGTGTTTTTTTGTTGTCTAACTTGGGAAGTTGCATTGCTCTTAAACGCTGGTTGGGAACCAAAGGAGTTAAGGAGCTCTTTAAAGGCACTAGGGGAAAGGGAATCGTGCTGCAGAAAAAGATCTGGTTTTGCAATAGGGTGGGTAAATAATGGGCGGCACAATGCAAGGGTGACATGGAAAAGTGACGTCCTGCCGCTGCCACCAAGGATGTGCGCCTGGTGACAGCGGAGACTAAAGGGAAATGAAAACAAGGAAAGGGAAAGGAAAAAGGAAAGACCAGAAACTGCATGTCCACCCAAACGGGTTGCTGGAACAAGAACGTAGCCAGGCCTCTGGTGAGGACAGAAACGTGTAGGTATTTTCAGAGGCAGGAGAATGCAGCTGGGCTAGAGATGAGGATGCTTGTGTGGACCAAGGTTCAGTGCCAGGGAAGCTGGTTTGTCTTGTCAAGGTTGTTGGTTTTGTATGCTAATCTGCTCTCTTTAGCTGGTCAGCCACATGCTAATTTAGCTAAAATACAAGCAAAAGTCAGGACTAGTGAGGCCGATTGGAGCTGGTGGAAGTAGCACTGGGTGATAAACAGTAAGTTGAGTAACACGGGGTCTTTGGGTGGAGGACTGAATCCGAGATGGGGCCACTCCTACAATACGTGGGGTTTTTGCTTTGCTGTGAAGATTTTCACCCGTTCTATATGTTCAGCCTCCGCGGTGCTTGGGGCGCTGGTGGAACCGGGAATGCTGTCCTATGCCTTCGGGTCTTCAGGCTACACGGAGTGAGGGGGAACTGCTGTCACCGTTGCCATCGGAGACATCGTAGCTTGGTCGGTCTGTGAAAGGACCAGGGAACCTGGCCCCTGTGAAGGGCACAGGGAACCTGAGTGGACCATAAAGCACAGGACAACCCCGTGGCTTGCTGGGGAAGCCATGTGCTTGCTTAGGAAGCCTTCCTGGTGGTGCCCCATGGCTGGGGCGTCCCCATACGTGGGGCCGTCCCTCAGCGGTGTGAGCCCGCGCAGAGGCATCACCCTGCAGGCAAGTTTGGGAAAGGTGCCCGCATGGGAATGCCGAGCTCGGAGTGCCGCCACCTGCGCCTGCACCTCTCCCGCGACTCCTGCGCCCTCCCTGTGCCCAGAAGGGCCCTGCAGAAGAGCAAGGAGGAGAAAGCATGGAGCCCCTTGGGAAGAGTTGCCGGTATCCTCCTAGGGCAGCAAGTCATATCCTTTATATCCCAATATGTACCTTTATATCCCAATAGGCAAGGTTGCTTTCCTGGGAGAACAGGCTCTCTGCGCTTTAGATCCTTGAGGCGATGCCATGAAGTTGGCCAGCCCCATCTGCGCCAGGCAGGGCTCGTGTTGTGGACTCTGCTCAGGTTTTAGATGCTTTATTTTTTGCTGCTGGAAGTGGAAGCGACGGGCTCGGGTAGCAATGCTGAGCACCATAATACAGTTGTCCCTGATGCACAAGGATGAGATGTGGGCCAGAGGACAAGTTGTTCAGCGTGCCAGGAAAACCTGCTGCAGGTTTGGACACATCAAACACTTCTGCAGGGGCTGGCGGAGCCCATTAAAGCCTGAACACCTCTGCCTGGAGGAGATTAAGGCAACTGGTTTTGCGGTCAGGTTCCTGTAGAATCACTGAGAGCTTCAAGCGGGTCCCAGTTGCTCTTCAGTCAGTAAATGGCCTTGGGATCCTGCCAGCGAGGGCCGAAATCCCCGCGTTTCGCAAAACGCCCGTGCTGATGGAAAGTGCGTTGTGAAGAAGCAGTTGATAATGTTTTTATGGCAGCAAGGAAATGAGCTGGGCAGTAACTCACATCCTCCATCTGCCATCGCGTGCCCGGGGAGAGCGCCATGGTTATGGCGTGTTGGCCGTTACAGGGTTTCCAGAGTGGTCTAGTTTTGTTGAGGGTGTGCGAGGTTGGTGTGTTGTTTGAGGGCTCTCTCTCTCGGGTTGGGTGCACTTTTCCAGAATCTGGCAGGAATACTCCCCTGCATCCTCCCCTGGCTCCAGCAGGGAACACCCCATCGCTCACGACGGGCAGCGATAGGAAGGCGCTACCCGAAGACGCAGCTTCAACGCAGCTGTAGGGGATCGAGCAGGATCCAGCAGGGAACAGGACATGGTTTGTGATGGGAAGGAAGGCGCTTCCAGAAGATGCAGCTTGGGTGCCGCTTCAGAGGGCCCAGCCTGGCTCATCCCCAGGAGGCCCTGGTGACCTGGGGCTCTCGGCAGTGGCTTTGGTGGCTCAGAGCTGATGTCGGCTCGGAACAGGCTGGGGGCAGAAGGTCGGGCTTGCGGAAGGGCTGGGACACGGGTGGCAGCGCAGGCAGCACTGAGGTGTTACCTTTGGACTCTTTTCCTTTGAGCCCTCTCTTAAGTCCCGTCTTGGCAAGATGTGTTCATCTCAGGATCTCGAATGAGTTAGATGCAGTTTTCGTGAACCAGCCTGGCCACATGAAAGTGTTTTGACAAACGGGTTAGCAGCCGGTCCCAAGCAGAAATAGCACATCTGGCAGCAGCCGGCAGCACGTGGAAGGCTCTGATAGCAAATGAGAGTGATACTCACCTGGAGACGTTCAGCTCTGTCACCTGAATCAATGTTTTGCTGTAGAAACCCCCGATTTTAGTTCCTGTCTTGTGCTCTTCCCTGCTTACGTCTTTCCTAGTGTAACCCAAGAGCAGTCGAAGGGCTCTGTCTCTTTCTCATTCTCTATGTGTGTGTCTGTATATAAATACACCCCGTGACGCTGCGGGAGTGTTTGCTTTGGAAGAACCCGAGCCACGCCAGCCAAGCCAAAAGCAAACGTGCAGGATGAAGGTGGTCCTTGTTCCCCTGCTCCCCTTGGAGGGAAAGGGAGCCCAAAGCATCCCAGAAGATCATCTCCTGGGAAGGTAAATGTTTAGCTAATTCAGAAACACCTCTGTGAAAGTGAGTGTAAGGGATTACATTAAAGGTGGGCTGAGGATCCCGTGTTTAACACTGAGGGGTTAGGAAGGACCTGTGAACGCAGGTGCTCCAAGGCTTTAGGCTGGAGGGCTAGGCCAGTCTTTGCTAGTCCAGTTCTGCTTGCTTACCTGATACTAGCACGTAAAGCATCAGAGCCAGGCAGTGTTTTCCTGGTTGGTTGAAGTGCAAGTTATTTTCCCGTGTCTTAAGCTGCATTTACTGCCAATAAATTGCGAGCTGCAAAAGAAAGAAACTCCGACATCACACCCCATAATTTTGCAAATACATGAAGCTAAATGTTTAAAAGAGTGTTTAACTCTAGCAGTAATATCTAAGTGGACAGGACAAGAAGGCTGATCCATCTCTGGAAGGCTCAAACGTGTCCCTTTAATTTTTTACTGTGATTTTTTACTTTAATTTTTAAATTTTTTACTTTTTGTTCTGCTTTAGATATTTTAGGCTCAATATAGAATTACACTTTTTGAAGTGTAGCTGTAGAGCTCAGTGATTTGGAAGCAACTTTGTTCAGACAAGGCGTAACCGGTTTGAGAGCGGAAGGGCCGTGGAAACGTTGTCCTGGAATACAACTCCCTGCTGTCGATAAGGAAAAAAATAACTTCTTGCTTGGGAAATCACACTGTGCAATGTGCTAATATCCAAGTAATTCTGCCCTTTGCAAGGAGTGCAGGAAGATCCTACTAAAAGTGTTTCCTGTGACTCCAGTTTCTGTGAGTAAGGGAAGGAAGGGAGCATCCAAGATTTTATATACAACATTTTACATATAAATCTACCTGCCTGTTTGCACGCAGTCAGCTCCCATGTTTCTGCATGTGGATAATCCACCTGGGAATGACTTACGTTTATCAAGGAGAATGATTCCCCCTTCTTCCTATTCTAATCTTATGGGACCTTTTGGGATCCATATATAAATGCAGACATATTCTTGGTGCTAAAACCTTCCTACATCAATAGGAAGTCAGAGTGTATCTGCTGTTTAAAGAGCCCTGACTCGCGAGCGGATCCTGCGCGTGTTCCACCTTGTCAAGCGCTAGACGGTGCTGCATCACGCAAGGTGCAAAATCTGCTACAGATACAAACCCCTGCTGCTGCCTGGGGTGTGCGATACCTCTGCGCTCAGCTGGGCTTCGCTGGAGCTGGAGGAAGCCCTGGAAGGTTCCTGTTCATCTCGGGCTAAGCCTTGTAGTCCAAGTGATCAATTCTGGTGCTTCTGGCACGGAGTATCCCCAGCTGGGGTCTGGGTGAACGCTCAATTCCTTGGGGAATACTTGTCCTGGAGAGCAGAGTTTTAATGCTCTTGGCGGATGGTAATTTTTAATGTGTGGACAGAACTGATGGCTGCTTTTCCTAAAGGAATATATTGCACTGGAGGAAGTGACTGCCCAGTGTGCTCACCGCGGGGAAAGGTGACTAATAAAGTTGCCATGAGGATGAAGATGAAAAAGGAGCAACCTCTGGTTGCCTCCGCTCTGGTGTCAAGTGGAGCGGGGTGGCGGAGAGCCGATATCCTGTTGGACTTGACGCGACCGTGTTTGGTGTTTCCATTTCTGTAGGTGTCCTGCTTGCCTTCCTGCGCTCACATCCTTTGCTGGTCCTGCAGGAAGCCTTGGACACGGCACGTGAGGAAGCCAGCCTGCTGCGGCTGGAACTCAGCGCTCCGACCTTTCTCTTGCGCTTCTTGCTTGTAACAGTTAAGGTTATAGATCTTGACCTAAGGGGCAAGCACAAAAATTGAAGCCAGGACCTCTTTTTTTTAATCTCACTTTGGTCATTGATAGAAACAGGAGGACAATCCGGTTGGGTTATACCTAAGAAAGGAAAGGCCCGTGTCTTGCCTGCGGTAGGACTGCTCTTTTTTGGAGGAGGAACACAGATAAAAGGGCACCTAAACATACTCCCCAAATGAACTCTTTGGGATTAGTGACTTGGACCTCCCAAGCTTGCTTTTCCTTGGCGCCAGTCCATCGGATCGCCCTGTGAAGCCAGGGAGACCTTTGGCACTTGCGACGTGCTCCGGGACGACGTGGATCATGCACATGGGATCGATCACCCCGCTGCGAAGCAGTGATGACACCGACCACGCTGGCGCAGGGTGACAGGCCCGTCCTGGTCCTGCGCACACCAGTTCTGCCAGAGGGAAGATGCTCCTTGCGGAGCTGGCCCTGGCCCGGGCACAGGACACACTGCACATCAAAAAACACCTTGCAGGTGAAGGAGATGAAGGAGTTTCTCCCATTTGGACCTTTCTGCATATGAATAGGGGGCATACAAGAGGTTGAATTGGTGCCTCTTTGGGAGGAACCAGCTCCCCTGGGAGCCCCTTAGCACTAAACACAAAGGCAATTAACTCTTTATTTTCCTGTCTGTTCCTTTCAGCTGTTAATTGCACTTGTCCTGGAAAGTGCTGACTCCTTTGAGGTCTTTCAGTTTAATAAGGAACTTGGATTCTCCTTTGAAGGGCAGGAGACAAGAGCCAGTCCAGCAAGAAGTGGCTGCTGGGAGAGAATAGGTGAGAGTGAGATGTTCCTCAAGTCTTTTCCACTTCCTCTTTGGGCAGGGCTCAGCATTAAAGACCATTTGAAATCTGAGAAAGTAGGTGGCTCTGCTTTAGTGAAGGGTCCTCTCCATACCAACTCCCTGGTTATCCGAGAAGAAGTGCCTTGGGCTGCAGAGCTCTGCGGAAGCGCAAGCCCAGGCTGCGTTGGACTTTGCTTGCCCATCTTTATGCACCGCGACTTGCTGCATCCTACCACAGTTTAACTGGGTTTGGGATATTCTCCTGGAAGGTGTTTTATTGCTCTTTCGGAGGGTAGCAGGACTACAGGGTCGTAGCAAGACTTATGGGAATAACGGGGTGATATCTTCCGTGCAAAATATCCACAGGGTCCCCAGTCCATGTGCATTTTTACAGTTTTTGGCAGGGAAACAGCCTGTTATCTGCTCAAAAGCAGAGGCCTTTGAGTTGAAATTCTTGTTATTTTAGGAAGTGTGACAAAGGGGACTGTTGCCTTGTAACTACCTTTAAACCTAGAGGATTTTGACCCATCTGGGCAAGGAGTAAAAGCCAGTGGGTAGAAAACGAGGAGAGACCTTCACAGGCTGCGGATGCTCAGCCTGGACTGAGGCTGAAGCTGTGGGTGTGTTAAGTCCCTGCCTCGTGAAACCCCTTATTGCAGGTGAGACGGTCCCTTGGGAAGGGTGGCTTTGCCCAGGGTGACCTCACTGCTGCACTTCGCTGGGTTCAAACATGAGCACAGCGCTCGCAAAGCGCTGTTGGAGGTGGGTATCTCGATGCTCATCTCCTTGGTGGGCGCGCACCACCACCATGCACGCGTCACCCTTCCCTCCACGGCAGCGCTGGGAGCTGGGATTCTCCGGGGACCTGGAGCTTCTCGTGGCAGAGCTGCCACGGGGGGAAACCCACGGATTCTGCCCATGTAGGTGGATGAAAGCTTTGGAGGTTGATGCTGTTGTGGTGGGATCACACAAATGGTGCAGTCCCTCATCTGGAGGGAAAGGCGAGCACGATGGAGGCCTTTCCCAATACTCGGGGATGCCCTCAGTGGTCCCGCAAGCCTCCCCGTGGCTTTTGAGAAGCAGAGCCAACGGCTGCTGATCTTGGGCGCTGTCGCAACCCGGCGCAGCCTCGTGACCCCGGAGGGAGGCGGTGGGAGCGGCGTGGGACGGCTCCCGCCGCCAGACAGAGCATGGAGCGTTGCACAACCAGCGCGGGGCCAAGGTCCAAGCATGTGTTCAAACACAGCAACTCTGCAAGTTTCCTAACAGGCTCCGGAGGAGGAGCCAGCACGGTCCTTCTTCTGTTTCTCAGAGATACCTGTTTGGCAGTCGTCTGCAAAATCAGCCTCTTCACACATTTAACGTGCGCTTTGCCTCTTGCGTGCACGCTAAGGCGAGCAGTGCTTCCGTAACCGCTTTTTTTTTCTCCCCTAGTTGTTTTGGAAGGGTTTTGTTTGGTGGCTTGGTTAAACTTAGAGGCGAGCTTGGCTTTTTATAGCAAAAGAAAGAAAAAGTGTGGCTTCCTGCGGACGCTGCCGCGTGAGTCACACGTTGTATGACACAGCATTCCTGCCGGGAAAAGTTATTTGCCAGAGCTGGAGAGGTTTTGCAATATCCCAGCACCCTTAAGGTAATTTCAGTGAAACTTCTTGGGTTTTAAAAGCCTCTGTCCACTTCTGACTTCTCTGCATGTAAAGAGTTGCAGTGACTCTTAATGCTGAGGTATCTTAATGATATGGTATTGGTCAGAATCAGGTGACTGGAATGGGGAGGGTAAAACAAAGCTTGAAAGGTTCCTGGGATACTCTCTCTATGGGATATGGGTTTTGTAATAGGCGTGTGGTTTAACACATGGATTTACATTACTCACATGCATCTGCTCTGATAGAAACTGAGGTTGTTCCTGGGAATAAGCACTTGGTCTTTGAGCTCTTGGCTCTTTTGCCTTGGTGCTGCTTGTCCTCGGCAGGACACTCTCTTACTAAGCCTTGTACAAGTGGTTCCCCAAGAGGCAAGGCCACGGCTTCTCCGTAACGGCAGGTGGTCATTGGAGGGGAGAGGAGCACGTTGCTTGGAAAATCACTGCCTTTCTGTTCCGTGACTTGTCTCTTGCACTTTAGCAGTTGGAGAAATTCCAGCTGCCTTGCCTGTGCTTCCTTAATTTTATTTTTGTGTCTTGCTGCTTATGTGACTCGGGCATCTCAGGCTTTCCTTCATCTTTTAATATGAAAACAGCTGCATATAGCTCAACTTCCCAGAAGTCGTCGTGGCTGAAAATTCCTTTATTTTCCCTGTTTTGCTGTTTTTACAGGGCTCAGACCTTAGTGCATGTGACTGAAACATTAATCCTGGGTCGGCGTTTTCCTTCACGTGCATTGTGGAGTTTGGGCCTGGGAGCCAAGGTGGCTTGGTGGTATGAATAGGTTGTGTTCTTGGGTACACTAGACCTTCTTCCCACCTTCAGTGTTGGCTTTCATCCAGGAGAAACGTGATGCAACTAATAGAATTTAGCTCCTCTGATTTCTTTCTTAACATTTAGATGGATTTAAGCTGTCTAGGCAAGTGAGACCTTTCCCTAGCAAGGCTTCTGGAAGGATGCTCTCTGGCTGGTCTATGTGCTGTTTGAATTAAATTTGCCAGGAAACATCAGTGTTAAAGCGAGGTGGTGACTGTCGGCTTGAAGAGTTGGCAAGTGACCTGAAATTTAGTGTCCTCTTGCCTAGTTCAGTTCCTGAGTAAGAAGGGAGGAGGCGGCTCGACCATCATCTCGGCTCTTTCAACATCATGGAAATCATCACACTCATCCTCAAGGGCAGTGTAGGAAGGTAGAGGTAAAGCCCAGCAACACCAGTTTAACCCAGAGCAGCCCTATAGAAAGGAAAGGATCTTGTTCTCTTCTATTTTAACTCTAAATGTGTCCTGCCCTAGGGATGTCCCCCCCCAAAATCCTTTCAAATACTTCGGGAAAGTTCATTAAATGTGTTTCTCTTTATTTGTTTAAAGTTGTATGTGATATTTTGTTCTATCTGCCTGGACACATGTGATATTTAAATGCCCAGTGATTAAACGGGTGGCATAGGTGTTCCCAAAGCTCGCTCTTAAGTACCTGTAATACTAGTTGAACTGTCCTCCCTCCTCCTTTCTGGCCCCACCTCACCCATGGGAAAACAGGGTTGTCTTTGTTACCTGCCTCAGGGTCACTGAACCCATTGTGGATCTCCAGGGAAAAGGAGTTGCAAAGATAAGATCTGCCAGAGCAAATAAAGAGCCTTGGGAGCCAGGAGCACATGGGAACCCAACGTCAGAGGTGAAGTACTCAGTTTGCCGCTGTCCTGGCCAACTGTGCGCTGCCGTCTCATTAGACACGTATACGCCAAAGGGAGTCGTGGGTGACTTCCGTGCCGTGAAGAGGAATGCGTGACCTGTGGTGTGTCCTGTAATTAGTCCTCCAATTTCTCGTGTTTGAGTTAGTGCTAAAACGGACTGGGTTGGGTCATGTCCCTGGGCTGAAGCAGCTCTGCAGTGTCTTCTCGTACATCTCTGGCCTCCAGCCCTGCCGTTATGGCATCAGCCTTGCTCCAGGTAGTGAACATCTCTCTTACTGTCAGCACCCTAAACTGGACACCCGTGTCTACAGGTGGCCTCAGGAGCACTGGCTAGGGCTTTCACCCTATTACTGACTTATGGTCAGTTTGTTCCCTATGACCCCCTTCTTCCCTTGATCCTTCCCTAAAACCCTAATATTTTTCAGAATCTGATTTACTTTTAACACATTCTCCAGGCATCTCTCCTTCCAAATCTTGACGGTTAGAGACAAACCTATGGACTCTTTTGGGCCTCCTGGCCTTGGGGAGGAGCAGGTCATGAAGATACCTGGCTGTCTGCTGTCTGTCAGGAGCAAGGATTGGCTGCAGTGGGCCATGCCAGAGGCACAACCTAAGGAAAAATACCATTACTCTTAAAAAATATTGCTCTCTGATATAACAGTGTTAATATGAAGAGATTCCTGGATGCAGCTTCTGAGGGTGCTGCTGCTCTGTAGTTCCTCAGTGTGGTTCTGCACATTCCTAGGTATTCCTGGCAAAGACTCCATCTCTGGGATGGAGTTCAAAAAAAACCTAATGCTGCTTGTAGTTAATGCTGCTGTCTGTGCTGTTTTATTATTTTTTTCCTCTCCACATTATTTCATCCAGGGGAACACAGAGTGCTTAATATGGCTCTGAATGCACTTCTGGACACTATCCCTCTAGCTTACGGCTGCCAGAGGCTTGGATAGACGCTCTGCTCTCGCCTAAGTCTGGATGGAGGTGGAGAACGCTCTGCCAGCGTTGTTACTCAATAGTCTTGGTCTGCCCCTTGCCTTCTCCATCGGATGACACAGAGATGACCATGTAGTTCAAATCTTGTACCAAAACAGGATGGGGTTTTGCCAGAATCGGAGCCAGTTTTGCATGATGAATATATTAATATCAGTAGCGTTATTGAAATCATAGCATTGGGGCTTTCGTCCTTGTTGAGCAGTAGCTCCGAGCTACTCCGGGCTGGATCTCCCCTCCGAGCCAGCCGGCAGCGTCCTGCAGCCCCTCACTGAGGAAGCTCCGCGCCTTCCTTGGCTCCTGCGCTTTTCCATGCCATCTGCAGTGGTGGGACGGGGGAGCAGCGTGTCTCTATACCGTAACACGTATGTGTTGCTGCGCAGGGGAGAGGCAGCTCGCCCAAGGCCACGTGTTTCCAGCCCTAGTGTCAACCATAGACACGTGCCGCGGATTCCCACCCGCCAGCTCCCCCCGCAGCCTCCGAAGGCCACCGGGCAAGCTCTTCTCCTTGGTTGTTGTTTATTTTTATGTGGAAAAGTACACATAAAGTGTACAAAAGTAGCCTTTTTTCAGTCCCGATTGAACTCCCACAGATATTCCTACGTGGAAAACTGAACCTGTCCTCTCAGCACTAGCTTTCCCGGCTCATAGCGGGGGTGGTTTCTCCAGTGTTTACGCCGCGCTGCGCGTGGAGGGAAGTTGCGGCCCCCCTTCTCCAGGCACGCTGGCTTCCCCGTCTCTCCCTCCTCCTCCTCCTCCCTGTAGCCGTTGTCCTCCTCACGACCGCCGGGCTGACGTACACGGCGGCGGGCAACCCAGGAGGACGCATCGCGCGAGTGCTGCTGGTGAGCGGACACGGGGCTCGTGGGACTGCCTTGGAGCTTCCCCAGGGGAAAAGCTCCTTTTTTGGGCTCAAAAAGAGCACAAAAAGCGGCAACTCGGTGCCAATAGGGAGTCCAAAGGCAACTTTTAATTTAAAGGAAGTTTGGCCAGGGCGGGGGTGAGAAACTGGGGCTGGGAAGGGAGCAGGGTGACCGCGGCAGATTGAAAATGCATGTTATTTTTAATCTATTTTATCTGCAGTTTTTAAAATTAAGCTTTTCAAACTTGTGGTTAGTCACAAAGTAAAAACTGGCTGGGCTGGAAAGGGCCAGCGCAGCCTTCACCGCCTGGCAACTTCTGCATAAAAACAACAAAAATACAGTGCTTGAAGTGGCCTGATTTATATACATATATATGTATATATATGTGCTTATATGTGTTTAGTGCATGTGCACATATACATATATGTAAAAGTGCATGTAAATATACAGTGCATAATTAAAATGCATGTGTGTGTATAATACTTGTGCATACGCTTTAGATGGGGAGAGTAAGCTTGGGGAAAAATAGACTTGTATATACATATATATATATATTTTAAATTGACTGAAGTACAGGCTGATCCCATGCCTGCCTCATTTGTGAGTCTCTTTGCATGATTAGGAAAGTGAGGCGGTCATGACAAAACAAGTCCCTGTCCCACGGCTGCTTATGGCCCTACTGCGTAAATCGTTACCAAGTAAATCATTAACACAAGATATTGCAGAGGCTGTTCGGGGGAAGCCTTCCCCCTCCCGAAACTCCCTTTTTTTTGCTGTTTTTTTTCCCTTTTCCGGGAGGTGAAGAGCAAGGTTATTTACTGTTTTTTCTTTAGCTGGCGGCACGACTTTAGTCGAGTAACATAGTGCAGGGGCTGGCGGCGAGGGGAAGGGGAAGCTCTTCCTCTCGCCGTGCACAGAAATAAAGCACTTCCTAAGAGCGTCCCCAGCACCGGGGTGGAGGAGGGGGAATGCAGCGTGCCCGGCTTTCCGGGTGGCGTTACCGGGCATCGACTGTGTCGTGCTGTGGGAACCACAGGTGGGTCTCGCTCTTCTTTCCCACGGCCAGAAAAGTGTGTGCTGCGGTTCGCTGGGGGGCGGAAATCGGTGTTTCTGTCCCGGTTCGCTGAACTAACTTGAGGCCGAGCAACGTTCTGAGGGGGGAAAAAATAAAGCATTAGCTAAGATGTGTGGGTTGTCCACCATCAGATAAGGCTGATGTGTTGCCTGCGGGCCGTTGCTGTTGGGCATAGTGAGGAACAGGTTCTTGCTGTCACCAGGCTGAGCTGCCTTGGAAAAGGGCTGTTTTGCTGTGGGGTGTCTCCATTCGCAATGGGAATCACCGGGTGATTGATGAGGCCCATCAGCTGCCTCAGCCGAGGCCCAGGGCCCGGGAGAAAGGAAGGCAGCCCCGTCCCTCCTCGTTGCTCTTGGCACGTGTGCCGGCTGCTGCTTGAGATCCATGATCGTGCCACTGGTCTCGGCGTGACTTTTGGAGGTGACTTTGGCCCACTGATGTTCTCGGGCATCTCCAGTTGTTCCCAGCAGCTCCCGACCATAAAACACAGGGTGAGATGGAGGAAAGACTAAAGAACAGGAGTGAAGATGAAAGGGCTCCTTAGCTCGGCTTGAAACGTGCCTTGTCCCTCGAGCGCCCGAAGCACCAGGTTTCCTTTGCTCCCATTTTCGTGGCTTATGGAGAAGGTTTATATGAATAATTGGAAAACCGTTTTTTAAAAGTACTGGGGCCTTAATTCCCCTTAGTAAATCTAAAATGGTCTGTTTGGTTATAGCCAGTCTTCATGCGTGCGAGGGGCCTATTAGTCCCCTTAATTATCGCTAGTCTCAGTATGTTTTTCTGAGTATGTTCTTCCGTAGCCTTTCTTAAATGAGGCCAAAAGGAAATTGTCACTTTTGCTGGCAAGCAGTTTGTTTTTCGATGTTTTTTGGGTTATTTGGGGATTTGTGTTTTTTGCTAGTCCCAAACCAGTGTGTTTTCTCAAGCTGCTCTCTGGTTCGGGCAAGTTCCTGTTGTCACAGCACCTCCAGCCTCCTCTCTACCCAACCGAGCGTCCTGCCATGTGGCAAACTAGGAAGAGAATACTTAGGGGCAGTTCTGGGTCCTTTTCGGAAACTGTTTCCTAAAAATCAGTATATTCCCTATGTGGGGCATAGAAGGAGAACAATATTTAGTTCATGATGACTAAATAATGTTTAGTTGTATAATATTTCATCTAATAAAACACCATGTAACGCTTTCCCATGGCAGTGCCATGTCAAATTTTGCTTCTCCTTTTGCATATACACATGTGAATTGCCGTGTGTTTAAAAGTAAATTTTAGAATTCAAGTTATTCTTTCAGTCCCTCGACAAGAGTCCTGAAGACTCTTGAATCCAGGGAACTATTTTTCTTGGAAGTTAAGTTTCCAAATGCTTCACGGTGCATCGTCTCTTGGAGCAAGGCTTTTAACCAAGGGGAAAAGTGCTTTGGTTCCTTTGATACACATAATTTTATATATACATGTGTGTTTATATATATATATATATATTTCTTTTTGTATCTTGGCTTGTGTTTTTTGATATCTAGGCTGCGGAGGCCGATGCTTTGGGATCAGTGGGTGCTGGATGTCTGGGACAAGGAGGGTTTGTTAGGAAAAGCCTGGCGTAGTTCCTCTCTTATGCCCAATGTGTAAGAAGGAAAGGAGCGAAAAGCATCGATGCAAAATTTCCAGCTTCCCGAGACCAAAAGTGCATGAGGCCGCTGAATTAGACCTATAGGGGAGAACAGCAACCCGGACGTTGACTTTTGTTAATGTTTAATGTTTTGTAACGGGAATAACGGAGCTGTTGGCGCAGCAGCAATGCCCTCAGCGGGATTTATTTGCTGGCCATGGGTTTCGTTTCAGTCCAGCTTTCAGGAACGATGGACGGGGCCCTTGCGTCCTGACAGCCCTCAAGACCCTTCAAGGTCAATCCTCCTCTTTTCTTTGGTGTTGTCACTTTTTGCACTGGCCTCCTTTAGCGGCCCCCTATTTCGTGAACCTGGACCCGAGTCAATGACAACCTCAAATCCAAGTGTCCGCTTGGAATCGAGGAACGGTAAAAAGGGGATCAGCAAATGTTTTCAGGCACATCCCAGATTTGAAGGGTAAATGTTGCTCCCCTAAAAGTTCTACATTGGGTCGGAAGGTGCAATAAAATGATCAGAAATTTGACTTGTGGTTCCATTCTGCTCCTCACCTGAGGAAGGGCTTGGAGCAGGAAGAGTTTTTGCATTTTCTTAGGCAGTGGGGAAGCAACGCAGCTGTAACTGCAACTGTTGTTAATATAAAACCGTGCTGCCTGCTGAATGTCCCGCAAGTGCGTGCCCTCCGTTAGGGGACAGAAGTCCCATTTTAGTGAATTATTTATGCTAATTCCACAACAACCGGGCCCGTCGCTTACGAAAGCATGTGCGTTTATATTTTATGTCTCTGCCTGCCTGGCCTAAATGTTTTATTAAAAGAAAAAATAGTGCCAATAATCTGAAATGGGCAGGTTCCCCTTGAGTCGTCCGTGTTCTTGTACTCCTCTGTGGTTCATAACTTAGTTGTGAGGAATGATCCAGGCTCGCGGGTCTAGATCAAGGGAAAAATGCGCTCCCTACACTGCTCTATCATTAATATGAAATAAAATCTGTATTAAAACAGGTTAAAAGCCCTCCTTTTCCCCAACTGGTGGGATCTGGTGGACGATGTTCTCACACGCCAGGTCTGCTCCAAGGGAGGTGGGAGAAGACCCTGCCCAGTGCTGCGGGACAAGCTCCTGCCTCGTGTGCTGAGTATATATGTGTGTATTAAAGGGGATTGCCTGGACTTCAGAGGGTTTTATCCTGCCTACTGTCCCTTTCCTGCACTCCTCTTGGCTTCCAGTGGGAAAGATGTTGGGATTGGAGTGGGGAAGAGCGGAGTCCGACCCTTCCAGCAGCGCCGGCCTTCGGCTCTTCCTGCCTGCCAGGAGTGAGATTGCGAGTTTGTCCTTCTCCCTTTCAGAGCAGGGACCGATGCGTGAGATGGGACAACAGATGAGTAAAGACAGACCTAGGGATTCTTCCATGTGACTGAATTAACAGTGTTGAAAATTAATGGTCTTTTTGGCGTGCGTTTTTGAAAAGTGACAGCTGAAACATGGAGATGAGCATCCTCCATTCATCCATCTTGATACTTAGACTTGAACTCTGGGGACTTGGAGGCTTTTTGATCTAGTTCTGTGGCTAATGAAATAGGGAAATATGCTATTTTAGGCTGGGTTTCTGAGGGCATAAGCACAGTTTGAGGGTGATTTACCAGGAAGAGAGGCGGCTGGGAGAAAGAAACCGCTGCGGACGCCGTCCACTGCATCTTCAGAAACCCAGTACCAAAAAATAAAGCGGTTGGTTTAAGCTGTTGGTGCAATGACACTATATATTCATTTATTCCTTGTAACTCCTCTTCAGTGTTTGGAATCTGCATGGCTGCTGTTGTAAAGCCTGTTGGAATATGCATTTTAAAGCTACATGAACATCAGTCACAAGGCTGCTTTTGGTTGCCTTGGGCAAAACTTCCCCTTTTGCTTTGATGTATGGTTTTATTTTGCTACTGCTTCAGTTTCCAGAGGTTCACCACAAATCTGGCTCTCAAACACCCTGACTTTTAGGCATTTAAAACCCCCTCGAAACACCTCGGGTCCATTAACCAACTTAATATATGGAGCAACTTTAAATATCTCAAACATTTGCTTCTTTTCCATATCTGTGTGTGTCCTACCCCATCCTCTCCCCATTTCTATATCTCACGGTGAAAATGGAGTGTTTTCTCTTTCTGCCTGTTTTTTATCTGTTGTCCTGCTGAGGTCTTCTCCTGCCTCACTGTAGTGGTGAGGAGGTTGGGATGGGAGGAGGGAAGCGCCGTCTTGGGCGTTACAGCACTACGCTGAGCTGGGAGGTTTCATGAGGACACGGGGATCTATTTCCAGCTCTGCCCATCTCCAGCTGACCCAGATCTCAAATTATAGCTACCCAGTCACTGGGAACAGAGGAAAAATATGTGTTTTACAAAGATCCAATGTACTGGAGATGACCGCTTGAATCTCAATGGCTTCCAAGTGGTCAGACCTAGCTGCTTCTGTCACAAATGAAATGGTTCAAAGGGTGCTTTTTCCCCCTCCACCACAGGGTTGTGAGTGAGTTCTTAGAAATTAAATGTTGGTTTGGTTTCTATGCTTCCGTGCACACAAACAACATGTGTGTGTATCTTTACAGCGGATTTTAAGGTATTTAGTTGCAGTGTTTCTCATATCTGAAGATAACATTTGCTGCTTCTGCAGGAAACGAATGCAGTCGTGACTCAGCCCCTGCTACTGTGAGCAGTTTCTGTTCTGCTCTGCAAAGGCACAGGAACAGTCTCTGCTTTCACCCAGAACATGGGTATGATTCCAGGCATGGACCCGGGGGTCATGGTGCAAGGCGCCCTGGCCACTACCGCGGACTCCTGGGCTCCGTGCGATGGTGCCCGCGCTCGCGCATGAGGGAGGCGGCAGCTCTTGCCCTGGAGCCGCTTATGGTTTTTGCAGCGGCTGCTGATTTTGCTCATTTCTATAGCGACTGTTGCCTCGGCAGCAAAGGCTCTTGCTGGGGAGCAGCATGCGAGCAGGAGAGCGGCGGTCTCGTTGGGGCACGCTGTGGCCTGGCTTTGCCTCCTGCAGCGTTGCCCCTGCCTCTCCCGTGCACCCTGCTCAGCGCGGGCTTCTCCATGCGGGAGATGCTGCCTTGCAACCCGCGGGGTAGGTGCGCTTGGGCTTGGTGAGCCGCCCCTGAGCAGCTGGCCCAGCAGAAAGGCCGTTCTCCCTGTGGGAGATTTGCTGGTATCTCCCTCCAACGCGCACTCTCCCCACGGGCCGTGCAGTGCCAGCCCGTGGTTGATGTGGAGGAGGCAAAGGCCTTGCTTCCCTGAGCGACCCGCCACCGGAGTGGGAAGGAATCCCGGAGCTCTGCCTTGCGCGTGGATGGTCCCTGGGGTTCACACGGTGCTCACACTTGCGAGAAGGTTTTGCAGAAGCGTTTGCGGGTGGCGTTTTACCTCACTCGGCCCTGCAGGGGAGATTGTCGGGCACGGGTTTTGCTCAGCGTCACCGCTATTTAAGCGCCATTAGCTCTGTTGCGATAATTGCGGGGTTATTTATAGTCCGTTACCAGATACCTCAGCGAAGCAGATGGGCTGCAGCGGGAGGACGAGTGTGAGTGACGTGGCCCAGGCTGTAGGGGCTGCGGGCAAGGGGGAGCCTCACGCTCCTCTGCGTGCTGGGTGGGTGCTGACCTGCTCGCGTAGACCTGCCGCCCCGCTCCGAGCTCGTCCAGCGCCGCCACCTCGTGGCCACCACGGCAGGCGGCCTGTGGCTCCTCGGTTGTTGAACCAGCCCGGCCCCGTATCTGCCCTTTATACCTGTCAAGACACAACAACAGGACCCAAGAGCACTCTTTGCCCTAACCCTTGGGCACCTCCTTGACGGTGACCTTGAAAAACAAACTCCATCAAGCTTCCGAATTGTGACCATAGCTCTGACTTCCCCAGCAGCAGCACAGCCAGCTGCTCTAGTTTCCCTGCAAAACATCCTGACTATTTCCCCTAAAGCGGCCAGAACAGATATCGCCCGGTTGTGCAGGGTTAAAGATGCTCATTCCTCCTCTCCCATCCCAGCTTTCTGGCTTTTCGAAGGGAAAAGGCATTAACACTGCCCCACCGTGTGGCGTGCACCGGCAGCCCCAGATCCACAGATCCAAGGCAGCAAGGATCCCAGATCCAAGGGAGAACATTGACCTTTGTTCCCTTCACTCTCATGCGTAAGCGTGGGGGTTGTGTAGCAGGTCGGCAGCGATGACACTAGCTTACCCTAGCCAGGGAACACGGGGAGTCTTAAACATCTTCAGGCCTTCGCTCAGAGCTTTTAGAGTTTGTTCCTGGTGTTTATTGCCATGCGCTTCCTTTTTTCCTTAGTGTCTTACGTTTATCCTGCTGCCTCGTTTTTGCAGCTGATCATGGGCTTTTGTTTGAATTGCAATGTAGCAGTACCGCGTAGGAGCTATAAAACTGATCTCAGAAGGAGGCCAAACATCTGCTCTATCAGCCTTGTTACTGTAAGGAGTTTGAGTATCGGGTAAGGACCAGACCTAGTTCAGATCCCTTCCCACAGCTGTTGGAGTAACACGTGCGATGCCAAATAACTAATGCTCTTGAATCACATGCAGCAAGCTCAGAAAACTTCGAATGGGCAAGGGTAGCACCTAGATCGATTAATGTTTTTTTTCAAGCAGTCTTTTTTGCAGAAATTTTGTCCTTAAACAGGAACCCAGGCTAAGGTGGTCTCCGTAACCAGCTCTTTTTGCCTTTTTTTCCCAGAAGGAAGAATGCGAGCGCCAATATGAAGTGAGGTGCGTCCCGTGCTTGCCGCTGCGGGAGACGGGCCCTCGTCGGCGGCCCAGCAGGTTCCTCTGACAAGATGAAGAGGCCCCGGAGGAGCTTCACGCTGCACCGGCACCGCCGTGACCGCTGCCCGCTTTGAAACCCGGGCCGGGCCCTCTCCGGCTTGCTCGACACGATGAAAGAAGTGGCGTCCTGGTCACCCGAAGAGGTGACAAACTGGCTCACAGAGAACGCCGTGCCTGAGTACTGTGAGCCGCTCCGGAGCTTTACCGGGCAGGATCTGATCAACCTGACGGCGGAAGATTTCCAGGAGTCGCCCCTGGCGCGGGTGTCCTCGGACAGCGGGCAGCGGCTCTTGCACATGATCGAGGCGCTGAAAATGGCCCACCACCTGGAGGCCCACAAGAATGGGCACGCCAATGGGCACGTGCGCGCGGGCTCTGGCGACGCCGCGCGCCACAATGGCTTCGGCAGCAAGGGCAAGCTCAACGGCATGCCCAACGGCTACAAGAAGGAGATGATCAAGATCCCTATGCCGGAACCGGAGCGCTCGCAGTACCCCATGGAATGGGGGAAGACTTTCCTGGCTTTTATTTATGCACTTTTTTGTTTCATCTTTACCACGGTGACTATCTCGGTCGTTCATGAACGAGTGCCTCCCAAGGAGGTGCAGCCTCCCCTACCAGATGCATTTTTTGATCGCTTTGATCGGGTGCAATGGGCCTTTTCTATTTGTGAAATCAATGGCATGATCCTTGTAGGACTGTGGTTTGTCCAGTGGCTGCTCTTGAAATACAAGTAAGTAAAACGGTTGGCTCACCTTCTCCCAAGCAGATGTGCACATGGACACTTAATTTAGTGCTAAACTCAGGGTGCTGTAGGGATATGTCAGGGAAATAATCCCTGTGATGATGCTGGGAACTGTTCAGCCGCCGGTGCCAGCTTGAGCATCCCTGAGTGTCGGCGTCTGCTCCGCGTTCCACGTTCGGTACCACACTTCTGAGGAGCATTCCTGTGCAGCAGGGTAAATCTGTCTCTAAAAAAAAACAAGAAACAACTTATTGTATGAAGCATAATAGGCATTAATTCAGGAAGTGAGTGCTGGAAGAATAAATCAGTTCCGAGGCAGAGGTTTTATCCTCTTGCTTTATACCAGTTGGAGCCCTTTATCTAAAACTGGCCTATGCTTCACAGCAGTTGTGTTCCTTAAAGGAAAGTTTCTAAAATGGTTAAGTTATTCTAACATTTATTTTTATTTGTAGGACTCTAGCAGACTGTGAAATTATTATTATTTTTTTTTTATTTAATATTATTAGTTTTGGTGTGCGTGCAGGCGTTTTGGGAGCTGCAGCCACTCTGGGTGTGGCAGAACTCGGGACCGTGGTTCATTTGGGCCCTTAGATGCTGAATGACTAGTGCTCTGGAAGAGGAGAAGCGCTTTGGTGCAACGGTTATTGCCTCCCTCGGAAACTAATGCACGAGTGAAGGGAGGAGATGAGCCCCTTAGGACCTCCCTCGCTTTTTTAACCCCTGATGACTTGGGAATGTCCATTCAAGATGTGAAGGATGAGGGGAAGCTGGCCAGAGTGAAGCCATCACCTCTCTTCGCTGGGTGACCAAGCTGTCGTTCACAGCTCCCCGCAGTGCAATACCTATTCCTTGTTGTACTAGATGTGTTAGTTAACAATAACCTGGGTTCACCCAAGGTTATCCCGCTGTTTTTGAAAGCAGCGATGGATGGCATGGTGAAGGAGACGTCACCTGCACTGCTGGTCACTTAGGCCTTCCCTGTCTCGGGGTTTGAGGGGCGATGCTGAGGGAGACCTACCTGTTCCTTGTGATGTTTCCAGGTCGTGCTCTAAGTGGGTGTTGGGTGCATCTGTCCACGGCAGGATCCAGCTATGCACAGGATGCTGTGGGGCTGAGCCTTGGTTTGGGCTCTGTGCCCAGTATTGCAGGGGCATCCAGAAGGGCACAAGCTTCCTTTCGGCCAGCCAAGCCTCCTTCACTGGGAACACCAGGAACTCGAAGAATGTAGGCAAGCTGCCCATCTCGGAATACCGCTGGCTTTGCCGGGAAGCATTCCCAGATGTTCTGGGAGAGGCTCAGTGGTGGTTCTTGGCCGAGTGCAGTGTTGGATTCAGTCTGCACCCTCCTAGGATTGATAAAGGGTTCCCGCTGGACCCATTCCGCGGGGACTGGAGAATTGTTGTAAATCCTGTCGAATTGTCCTGGCAGTAACGTGCTTAGAGGATGTAGTTGTTAGCTGAGATTACATGGTGTTGTTAAATAAGACCTCCTAATTGCAAGGAAAAGAAATATATCCTATTCTGAGCCAAAAGTATGTGGCTTTTTGCATCTTTATATATAGCACAGTACACGCAGCACTGTGTGTGGCACAGCCTTTTCTAGGCTGAGTATACCAAGTACAACTAAACAGCCTCGCACTGTGCGTTTCTGCTCCACTGCAGCTCTTGAAGCTTTCCTGGTAAGTGAAGACACCCAAAGTTGCTGCTAATTCGTGAGCAGTTGCAATGCAAGGATGCAGGTAGCATTTGCTCTCATTTTTGGGGGGTCTTATAAAACCATTTCTTCTGAAACAGCCTTTTGTGTGTTTCGGCTTGTAACAAAATCACTCCCAGTGTTCCCAGCACTGGGCTTGCACAGACTCTCATGATGCAGCCGTTAAGTTTCAACTTCGTGGGTCATCTCAGTCAAGTTGTTGTGCCTGTGTGTCTGACTGGTACAGCATGAGGAAAATTTGACAAGTAATTTAGTGCTCTGGGATGCAGACTGATCCTCATGACTGCAGCAGAAGTCCTGAATTTCAGAAGCACCCATAGAACGTTATTAGCTTGTGTATTTTATTTACCTCTGTCTGTTTTGTTTGCCTTGAGTGACCTCCCTTGTTTTATTGCTTTCCTCTTTTCTCTTGCAGATCTATTATAAGCAGAAGGTTTTTCTGTATAGTTGGCACACTATACCTATATCGGTGTATCACGATGTACGTAACTACGCTCCCAGTACCTGGCATGCATTTCAACTGCTCTCCAAAGGTAACCTGCCCTTCCTTGCCATCATCGGGATGTTTTCCTGTTGTCTTACCCCAAAATTCAAGCAGAACTTTCACAATAATTGCAGTGAAGTTGAAAATACTGATTTGGCGTGATGAGAGCGTCCTCCTGCAGGTGATCTGCTTGCCCTCTTAGGCAGTGCAGGGATTCCCACCCATTTTGAAGACCCCATCAACACAATTCCTGTAGCATTGCTACTGTGACCGGCTCTTTTCTGTGTCCCCCAGACAGCTGAAGCAGTGCAGCCTGTGGAGGTGCTATATGGGGTTCAAACGATTCAGTGTGTTAAATCAGAGCACAACTTGCATTTGATAATGACCCAGAAAGACATTCAGGCTGGTTCAGCATGAGGTTTTCTGTCCCAGTTGCCTCTTGGAGGTTGGGATCTTCATCCGCTCTTGAGGCCTGACCTGGTTGCCCATGGGAAACCCTGTTGCGGTTCTCCTGTGTCCTACCCTTTGGCCCTGTTGCAGTTGGCCCCGGCCTTTGGCTAGAGGCCCGGCAGCAAAATCCTAAGTCAAACTCCTGGTTGGCCTCGACGCGTGGCCCGGCGCTCTGTGACGAGCCGTGCGGGACTGTGCAAACGTGCAGCGCAAACAGGGCCGCGACACTTCATTGCCTGGGCACAATGCCAGCAAACGTGCAGCGCGGCAGAGCGCGTGCCAGACCGCGCGCAGCAGCTTGAGGGATGTGAGGCTTCTTCAAAGAGAGGCGAACGGGAGGGAAATCCACCTTGTGCTTGATCTGTCAGCCGTTGCGAAACAAAAACACATAAATAAGAACAGGTATTTGTGAACCTGAGTAAATCTACCCTTTTTGGAAGTCTACGGTGTTGTTGCGTTGGCCTCATTACTCAAAGTCAAGCCAAGCCTACGTTTGCCCTCTTCCATATCCAGGATAAGTTTCTGCTGCTAATAATAGCAAGGGTTTCTTGAAAGATATAAATACGTTGGTGGGGAAAAAATAACTTCTCATCGCCTTATTGAATGATGTGTAATTGGAAAGAGTTGGCATTTGGGAGCATTTTAATGCTCGGTTAGGAGCCGTTAGCAAGGAATATTTCATCACTCTAAAGGATCTCACATAGATCCATACAAAAAATATGATCCATACTTAAACTAAGAATAAATTCTAGAATAAAGGCACGACGTGGCTGGAGAGGTGGCACCCTCCAAGGCGACAAGGTGAATTGCAGGTAGCCTGGATCATCCCATCGGGGGTGTTCAGGAAGGCCCCTCGTACTCTTGAGGACCCTTCCTAGAGGCTTTGGGTCCTCTCTTGTGGGTTAAACCTGGCTTTGGGCAGCTGCATGTGTGGGATGGGCTGGTTTCTCCGTTGGATTATCGCCTGCCGGGCCTGCACTGTTACCAACGAGCTGAAATTCATTAAGCTTCATTTATTTAGAGTGTGTGGCCTCTCTAGCAGAAGGAAAAACAGATGTTTAGAGAACGTGAGGGAAAAAATCTAATTAGAGCTGCAATATTTCTAATTACTGTTTTTGTGAAGCTTTTTCTCTCTCTCTCTCTTTTTTTCCTGAGGCTTTTATATTCCAGAATTGGTAGAAAAGCAGTTTTTTTTCCCCCTCTAACCCTCCCTCTATATCTGTGGCTTATAAAAACATAGATACAAATATATAATGAGAAATAATAATAAAAAAAAAGTCTGAAGCCACTACCTCTACTTGAAGATGCTTCCTAAAATCCTCTACCAGAGAAAACTGGTATTTCTAGGTACTGCCATATCTGTGGCACTCTACATAGAGCTGGTGACAGCATTTTAATACCCTTACAACCACTTTTTTGGTTTGCTCTCACACAGAAGAGGTGGTGTGTTAGGTAGAAGTGGGAATAAAGAGTTTTCACATATGCACTGACCTGCACACATATCTGCGCACAGATATATTTGTTTAAATAAAATTACCTGTTCTCTTTCCATCTCTCTTGTGATCGTAGAAAAAGTCAGAAGACCCTCAGTGTATAATATTCGTAGGGAAAAATTAATAATTTTCTATATTCCCTGCCTTGGGAATGTTCCAAAGTAATATTTGAGGCAGATGGGTGTAGGAGAATAAGGTTCCCTGCTATATCCGTGATATTGTCTCTCTAATACATGCAAAGGATTAATCAAAAATAATTCTTGTCTCATTTCCTGTCCTTTTTTTTCCCTCATGGAAACACGTTGCTAGCCTTGGGGGGAAGTCATAGTGTTTCACTGATTAAATTCTCATCTAGCAACGCAAAAGAGCCTAACCCATCTCCCTCATGATGGGGAAAGATGCTTGCTCGCGCCGTGCTGTGCACTCTGGTTGGCACTGACCTGTTACCGTGTTTTCTTGTCTTTCCTCCGACTTCCACCAGCTTTTTGGAGACTGGGAATCTCACGTGCGCAGGATCATGAAGCTGCTCGCCGGTGGAGGGCTGTCCATCACGGGATCCCACAACATGTGTGGTGACTACCTGTACAGCGGCCACACCGTCATATTAACGCTCACATACTTATTTATCAAAGAGTGTAAGTCTACTGCCCTTTTGACTGCTGTATAAGTCCTCTCTATGCTACACAATTGCTGTTTTCATCCATAAATAAAGCAAAAAAGCATGCTTTCCTAGGTAAATTATTAGGAAATACAGTGACGTGGCACTTGGGTGAAGCTTGGAGACAGAGTAAGATGCTTTACCACACCGATAGTAGAATTCTGCATCTTGTTCCAGACATAATTTGATCAGAATATAGCTCAAAGCTTTTTTCCACCCTCTCTGGTGGCCGTTCTTTACATGGACGTTATAACCGAGTGCTGCCTAGTCTAGAGGGAGATGAGGATGTCGTGCTAGGTGCAACGTTGCTCACTGCGCACAGGTCAGGTCTTAGCGCGTGCATTTGTATTGCATGAGAGGAAAAAACTGATTGCGTCGAGTCACTCCTGAAGCACAAGGCAGCTTTCGGAGCCCAGAATGTATTAGATCTTTGCCTGTCGGGCCTTTGTGTTGAACTTGGGCAGAGCGATCCCCGTGTTGTGGTCTGGGCGTCATCGGCCACGCATCCTCAGCCAACAGCGCAGTTGGGACGTGGGCCTTGAGCTCACCGCTCTCGTGCTTCCTCGCAGATTCCCCCCGGCGCCTCTGGTGGTATCACTGGCTTTGCTGGACGCTCAGCATGGTTGGGATGTTCTGCATCCTCCTCGCTCATGACCACTACACTGTGGACGTGGTGGTGGCTTACTACATCACTACACGACTCTTCTGGTGGTATCACACCATGGCCAACCAGCAAGTGAGTATGCCCCAGCCTCTGGATCTCCTTGGCTCTGCACTGCGTGCCATGGCACCTTCGGGTCCTGTGGCCCATCCCTCTCTTCCCCAGCGCTGGGTGTAGGGTAAGGAGACACCCCTTGAGTTCAGCTTGCCCTTTACCTATGAGAATATACCCGAGGACTTACTGACATAGCTTCAGTCTTCGAAGGCCCTCTGAATTTTGACCAGTTTGGCCGCTTCTGTGACATTAGAGCCAGACACGTAGGTGTGCTGGCTTGGTTGTCTTCTCTGAGTTTTCCCTTGGTCCTTTGGTTTTGCAGAGCTCCTGATGACTGCCCGTGAAGCGCAGTGAATTCCTACGGGTAAGCAAGGTTCTCCTCCCTAATGATTTTCTCCGTTTATCTCCGTGCAGGTGCTAAAAGAAGCTTCCCAAACTAACCTCCTGGCACGGGTCTGGTGGTACAAGCCCTTCCAGTACTTTGAGAAGAACGTCCAAGGAATCGTACCTCGCTCCTACCACTGGCCCTTCCCCTGGCCCGTGCTCCACCGGGGGCGGCAAGTTAAGTACAGCAGACTGGTGAACGACACATAACAGCGTGGCGGGAAGACAGCAAATCCCACGGCGGGGAAAGGACCCGTCCCAAGTGCTAAGAACTCCACACGAGAAGATGCCATAAAAAGAAAAACAAAAAACCACAACAAACCCAACTCCCTAACCCTTTCTTTTAACAGTTACCTGACTTTACCCTGTTCAGTTACCTGGTAAGCACTGTGATCTTTTTTTCTCTCCAAAGGATCTGCGTTGGACAACAATAAAGCAAATTTAACTTATCATGCACTGTTACACATTTCTTGTTAATAGATTTGGGATTTGCATTACCCATCACCGTGTGTTCCTTTGTATATGATGCGGCAGCGTAGAGGAAAGCTTTTATATCCTAAGTTCTGGTCTTTCCAGTCACGTCTGGGAATAAAGCATATTATTTTCTTGGGAAAACATACTTTTCATATCTCTTGCCCCAAAGATTGGGCTGTAAGCCATTTTCTAGCAAATGACTCTATGAAGGTTTCTAAATTACCTGCCTTGGGTAAAAATGGAGAAATCTTTCTACCTGTTGCACCGAGACAAATATAAGATGATAGACACAGGAAGGTTTGGTAATCTCGATTTTGTAGAAGCTGCAGTGACTGTGTCCAAAAGTGCAAAAAAAAAAAAAAAAAAAAGAAAAAAAAAAATAAAAAAAATTTAAAGTGATTTTATAAGTATTTCCTAAATTTATTTTTCAAAATGTGTATGAAGATTAAATTTAAAAAGATTTTTACATGTCAGAGAATAGAGAGTTAAAATTTAAAAACAAAAATGCTTCTTGGGAGAGAGATTTGTCTATGTTTCTAGTGCCTTTCTTGTCTTGATTGTATGGTCAGTAGGCAGTCTTAAATGTTTTTATTTAAAATAAAGTATTCCATAAAAGCAGAGTATATATACTGTATAATTACTAATTTTTTTTTTGCGTTTATAGCTAAATTAAACTGGAAATTTGCTTATAAGGTTGAAATTACCATGCGTAGGGAAAAACCAAATGGAAAGGGTCCGATCTTGTTCACACATTGTGGGCAGGTCATATTAAAAGATATCACTTTATTGTCTACTTAGTACCTGTATTTAAAAAAAAAAAAGAAAAAAAAAAAGAAAAAAAAAAAAGAAAAAACAGCCATGAATTCCTGTTTTTTAAGAATTTTGCAAATGATCACTGAGTGAACCACGAATGGTTTCTCCAGCCCGTATTGAAATGTTGTTGCAAAACAACAAAGATAATCTATTTCTTTAAAATATTTGTGCAGAAACTGCATGTAATTATAAGTTTCACTCCTACCATACATACTGTATGTCTGGAGAAGTATTCTATGCTACGTGCAGAACATGCCAATGTGCAGAACAAAATAGATTTTTTTTAAGAATGAAGAAGAAGAAATATATATATAAATATATATATATCCAGTCTGTATTTTACGTGAAGCAGAGTTATCTTCTGTAGGGTTTTTGTGTATTCACAAGGTGATATTTGTATTGTAAAACAAAAAATGGTGAAGGAAAATAAAAAGGCTTTTAAAAAATGTAGTTTCCTTTATCTTTTTGAGTATTAATTTTAAATTTGAAGCTAGATTTATTCTTCCACGCCTTGTTTTTAATTTTATGTGTTATTGCACTGTAGGTCCTCAAGGTTGGACTGTATGGAAACTGCATTGACTTTTTTTTTTTCCCGAATTGCTGTTCTCGATTTGGCAAATCAGTGCCTTATTTGAAATATAAATGCTATGCAATAGATTCTGATCTTTAGGGATCTGAGAACGGATCTGAGAAGCTTCCTTGGAACCATCACCAGGGCTTGAAAAATCTACCCCAAAACTGCTGCGAAGGGAGCGCGTTGCAACCTGGACGTCCATAAACCCCATTTTCTCTCAGTCGTATGATTTAAACCACAAAACCCAACAAATTTCTGTGAGTACCTCGCAGTGAAAGCATCTCTATTATCATTGTTATGGGTTTTTTTAATGATGAGCTGAGTTTGTCTCCTCCACTACCGTGTTCTCCAGCCCTGCCCTAGGACCTTGAAGCATTGGCCCAGTGTTACTTGCGCTGCTCTGCCTTGCTGATGCCTGGGCTGCCAAATAAGATCTCTTCCTAACTCCCCATCCTGCCCAGCATGGTTGGGTTTCCGCTGCTTCCCATGTTTCTTGGCACTTGCAGAGCTATTTGCAGATTTGCTTTAGCTCTGCACGGTTTCTGTTAAGTTGCTGCTGGCAAAGCTACCTTTGCAACTCGGCAGGAAAAAGCTGATTTAAAAACAACCAAAAAATCATGTCCTAAAATGATTCCTTGAGAGAATTCACACTCCCAGACGTGAACGAATGAGTAGATTTTTCAAGGCCTGGATCACGCACATCCAAAACCATTGACATAAGTAAATGTATGAATATATGCACATGACATTAAATGGAATCTGCTGAATTCTGCATTGTAGTGTCTGACTTACTGCATGGCCTTGGCCAAACACGGATTTGTTTTGCAGAGCAGAGCTGCGCGCTGTTGGTGCATGCAGGCCCGAGAGGTGCCCTCGGGGCATGCAGGAGCGTGGGGCAGCGCTGGGGCTGCAGCGCGGTCTCAAGCCGGGCACCGAGGGAATGGGTATGGGACAAAAATTGTGTCGCATCCATGTTAATCACTGCTTTCCAGAAATGCTTCAGATACGGTAAATCTGATTAATCTTTATTTTCCGACACAGTGTAGCAAATGATGGGGTGCGGGAGGTTTTGAAGGTGTCCAGCCACCTCTTGAGCTTTATGTTTTTGGGACGAGGCCCCTGGCAGCTCCCTGGGGCCAGCCTGTTGCTGGCCAGAGGCTGCAGCACCACGTGCATCATCCCTTTGGGCAGTGTAGCTTCCTTGGGTTTGCATGGATCTTCACCCACCCAGGAGGAGCGTGCAGCAAAACAGAGCCAATGCGAGGACGCATCTACGTCCCTTCCATCTTAGAGATTGTATAAACCAGCAAAATTGTTGTTCTGGCCTGATAGTTGTAAATCCTACCATGTCATCAAATGCAAATTCCAGGAGACTGGAATTTGAAGGAAGGATTTCCATCAGAAAAGGCTGGGTAAGTCTGCATGAGATGGAGAAGAACCCTGGTTCTTTCGTCAAACTTATGGGGTAACCAAAATCAAGATGTTTCCCAGAGGATGCACTTGAGAAGATGGATGCCTGCCTCGCTGAGATCCATCTCTGTTCAGCTTTTAATCCTTCCACGTGAGAAAGGCGTCAGACCCTTAAATTGCAGCAGAGGGTTGGCAGATTTTTGAGCAGCACAGACCAAGCAAGGACAAGGATCTCTTTCCCTTCTCTTAACTCTTCTGAAAACAGTGGTGTTTTGAGAACATGCTTTGCTAGTCTGGTTCAGCAAGTGTTGGTAGCAGGGGCCTAAGACAGATAGATCTGCTGGCTTTCATGGTGCCTTTGCAGGAAGGTCTCTACCTTCCTTTCGATCCGTTTCATAAGGTCTTCTCCCAGGGACATGCAACCAGAAGACAGGAAACCTTCATGAGATGTAGCTTGGCATTCCCATGCATCTTCTGCCTGTTGTCTCTAGGCACATCTTTAGCAAATTCTGGAAGCCGTGCAGGAACCCCCTAATTTGATGCCAGAAAGCTTTTGCTGGCATCTCTGACCCTGGCAGTTGTCATTGTAGGCTTGGCAGCCATCAGCTGGCATAGCTTTGTTCTCCTGTTATCAGCAAAAGCAACTGAGTTGACGTGGTGAGGACCTACCCGGCTCCTCCAGGTCTGCACAGTCAGTTTTCCCTCCTCGGGCCCAGGGAGCAATGAGAGCTGTCCTTTCTCTACAGCTCTTTCCACTTGGGTGCCACTTGGCTGTTCCTCAAACCAGGTGCCATCCTGGTGCTCTTGACAGACCAGGTAAGCCATGCGCCCATGAGGCTTCTGCTATGAAATCACCGTTGAGCAGCAGATCCATCCAGGGCTCAGGAATGTCTCTGGTTAACTCCACTTTGGATGGAGATGAGGATACCTTTGTCACCAGAGTGTTTCATTTTGACCAAACGCTTCCGCATACATTCAGCTGCCTCGGTGGGAGTTGCTGAAGGGCTCAGGGCAGAGGGTTAGCTTGGGAGAAGATGATTCACTCAGAAGAGAGGATGGGCCAAAGCCAAAATACACTGCTTATCACAGCTGTAAATCACAGCTCTTCAGAGTGCCTTGGGCCAGCAGGGCAGGGTTTTCTCCAGCCAGTCTTATGGACTTCTAGACACATGATCTTGTGGTGTAGACCTGTGGTGGGTCTGACTTGCCTGTTGGGTGCTCTGGGTTGCATTTGGCTGATGCACTCCTTGGCATAATGACTAGCTGCTCCTACTGAGGCCCTACTGCTGGCTACTGCGCGTGCTGGTTGTAACGGTGTGACCCTGCAGCTCATTTCAGCATGCTCAAAGCTCCAAAACGTTGATCTCCAAGACACCAAAACAGAATTAGATTTTCCTGCCTCTTATCTGGAGCACATGGTACAAGGTGCAAGTTGCCTCTACCTTTTGAGGTCTTCTGCAAACTCTTCTGGATGTTGAAGCTTAGTGGGAATTACTGTAACTGCTGATTTTCCCTGGGGAGAAGGATATGCTACCAAATCCATTGCACAGCTGTCCAGTTTTAGTTAATTTTGGTTCATCTCAGCTTCTTCTCAGCCTAGGGTTGGGGATGGGCAGTATATACATACAATTCTGCAGCTTTGAGAAGTGACAGATGCTGCAGTTTTCTTTATTATTTTTGTTGTTATTAACACATGTCCTAGGGCATTCCTGATGATCCAGTTTCTGCTGTTAAGAACAAGGAAAGCACAGAGGGTTTTCCATGTGTGTCTAACCAGGCCACCCATGGGTGCTATCTTTACATGGAAGGTGCTGGCTTGTCCTTGCCTAGCGCCGAGGTCCCGTCATAACTGCACTTTGCTGTGTGTGTGTTAGCTCATGGGAAATCTTAGCCAGGTGAAGGGCACCATGCTCCAGGGTCAGAACAGCGCCCATACCATTGCTGGGAACAGTTTTCAGCTCTGCCGTGGGCCCCTGGTGGAAGCTGTTGTCACAACATTTCTCCAGCGCAGCAAGCTGTCTCCAAATGGGCTGTTTGCAAGCATTAAAGCACCATGTCAAGTCGAGATGTTGGCATCCATCCCAGAAAGCAGCTTCACACGCTGCCCGTCTTTTAGCACACGTGCAAGGGCAGGTGCTTGAGGCTCTTGAAGAACATCATTGTCAGCCCAGCTTGTGCTGTGGCTACCATGGCCACCTCCTCTCTTTTATTTTTTAATCTAAGTTTTAAGTTTCAAATCTATTTGCAGAAAGAGGTCCTGGGATTCCCTGACATGCTCACATTTTCCTTAGATGAGCAAGTTTAAACCCAACTCAGATCTTGGGGGAAAATCTGAATTGTCCCATCTATTCCTGGAGGCAAGAGAGGTTCCAAAAAGGAATCACTGCCTGTCTCAGCCTCCGAAAGATCTCCTATTACCACTTGATTCCTCAGAGTCTGCTTGGAGCTGACGAGAAGGGAGGAGAGAGACCACCTGACCTGGTAGAACAGCCATAAGATCTGCTCAACTTTGGTAACCTCTACACTGGTGTCTGCACAACTCATGGTGAGTTGGGCTAGTTATTGGGCTAGCTGGGCTTACTAAGCGTGCTCTCCGAAGCTCAGAATTTAGCCCCAGAATTTGACTCTTTCTGCACAGGAACAGCCTGCTGTTTCTGAGTTCTGGCTCTGCTCTGAGACTTGTGAGAACGTCTGTAGCAAGTTGGTATCATGGAAAACCTGCAGCAGTGTTGATGCAAGGGGCTGCAGGTCCTCTGCTCAGAGCAGGACCTCACCAGACTGTCACACTACTACAGCTGGGTTGGTTGTTTTGGTGGTCTGCAGAGCCCAGACGATGCTGTCGTGGTGGAAAGACACTCTTCTGTTCCTCGGGCACAAACGTCAATCCAGAGCAGAAGGGCGCACATCTCCCTGGGATGAGCTAAAAATCAGCCTGCAGATGGGAACCTACCCCACATTTTAGCCCTTCATCCACCATGGTTAAGTAAGTACCGAGGTGCAGAGCAAGTGTTTGAGTGTTGTCATGGGGAAAGGTCGTAGAGAAAAGCCATGTGCTGCAGGCTGATAAGTCACTCCACAGCGTGCTTTTTTTTTTTTTTTTTTCTGCTGACTCCCCTGTGCAGAAGCGTTATCTCTTGTTGCCAGGATCTTTCTGTATTTGTGCAAAAAAAAGGACTTTGGTCATTCTTTCATAAACAACTTTATGTAAGAGGGTTCACAACCACTTTCTCCTCCTTGTCACCAGGATCACAGCTTTGGCAAATGTCTCAGGCTTGGGTGAATAAGATTTTGAGAGCTGATGCTTGTTTCATTTTTTTGCTACATTTTTTTTCTTTCTGGCTTTCTGGAGAAAAAAAAATAAACAAACCCAAAATAAAGTAAACAAATCTCAGCCAGATTATGCAGTCGATCTATCCTCTTCCTGACTCTATGTGGTGAGTTCTACCAGCTGTTGGGTCTCTTCTGGGCTCTTTATTACTAATTTAATTGCTACCAAGGCAGAGAAACTGTGTGACATTACAGGAGGGTGAGAACAGGGTGATAAAGAACTGAAGATATCCAAAATCACACACCTTATCCAGCGAGATGCACCAAGGAATTGAGTTTTGGCATGCAGAAGGCAGCGGCAGATGTTGGGAAAAAGTGAAGTCTTAATCACGGTGCAAAAGCTGGTGTGTTTTGGCTTTGGGCAATTCCTGTTGAGATGTCTTTGGCCTGCAACCCAAAATTTGATCTATCATGCGCTGTCCTGATGATAATAACGCACCCCCCTCCCCCCCAGAAGAGAAGTGATTGCAGAAAGTTTTCATCTGGACTAAGGTGTTCCTTCCCCCCTTGAAGCCCTATTGCATGGGGAGGATCCAACTTAGATTTTCACAGGATGAAGCCTTTTGTGGTCCATGCTCAGGTAGGATGTGGCCGTCACCAACCCTGTTCCTGGTGGAGGCCAGTTGTACCCCAGCCACCCCCAGAAACTGCATGTCTCTATGTGGGTTAGGCAGAAATGACAGCCCTGTGAAAAGTCAGACCACGAGTCTGGAACTGAAACGAGGAAGAATGGAAGAACGCCCCACAGCTGGGCTGTGTCTCCAAACACCTTCCAGGTTTCTGCTAGGTTTTCCTCCACTAAAATCCGGGCTCTTTAGCCGTCTGCATTTCACTGTCACCAGTGATGCCATTGGGTAAAGCCAAAGAGGCTTTGACCCACAAATTCAGTAATCCCAAATCTATCCATAAGCAAGTACATTTATAAGAGAAAAGTTTTCTTAGAAAACCAGGCATTGTATTTTATTTTCCTAATCTTTGGTGACTGCCTGAGACTTAAAAGTCAGAGAATGACAAATCAAATCAAATGACATTTCTAGGTGCTGAAGTGTTCTTACTTCACTACTCAGGTCCTCTTGAAGATTATGGTGGAAGTTGCAATCACAATTACCAGGCTGTCCCACTAGATATTCTCATTCTTTGGGGCTGTTTTGAAGGGAAATACGATAGTGCTGTTGCTTTGGTGTGTTGGTTGGTTTGACTTTGCTTTACTCACAGATTTTTGGGCTTTAGTGAATGCCAGAGCATTGCATTCTTCCCCGCTACAGGTCATGAGAATCACAGAATGGTTGAGGTTGGAAGGGGCCTCTAGGGATCGTCCAGTCCATGCCCTGTTCCAGCAGGGACACCCAAAGCATGGAGCACAAGGTGGCATCCAGGCGGCTTGGAGATCTCCAGAGAAGGAGCCTCCACAGCCTCTCTGGGCAGCCTGTGCCAGGGCCCTGGCACCCTCACAGCAAAGAAGTTCTTCCTCACATGGAGATGGACCTGCCTGGGGTTCAATTTACAACCGTTACTCCCCTTCCTGTCACCAGCCCCCACAGAGAAGAGCCTGGCCCCATCCTCCCTACAGTCACCCCTCAGATACTTGAACATGTTGATCAAATCCCTCTCAGCCTTCTCTTCTCCAGACTGAACAGGCCCAACTCGCTCAGTCTCTCCTCACACCATAGATGCTCCAGTCCCTTCATCATCTTCATGGTTCTGCGCTGGCCCCTCTCTAGCAGCTCCACATCTCTCTTGTCCTGGGGAGCCCAGAACTGCCCCCAACACTCCAGGTGCCTCCCCAGAGCTGAGCAGAGGGGCAGGATCCCCTCCCTGCCCTGCTGGCAATGCTCCTCCTGCTGCAGCCAGGAACCCATTGGCCTCCTTGGCCACGAGGCACATTGCTGCCTCGTGGGTAACTTGGTGTCAACCAGGACTCCCAAATCCCCCTCCACGGAGCTGCTTTCCAGTAGGTCAACCCTTAGTATGTGATGGTGCCTGGGATTATTCCTGTCCAGGTGCAGGACCCTGCATTTGCCCCTGTTCTTGAAGAACATGAACATGAAAATGAACATGAGAAGACCTGTGCTATAGAGGATTCATGATGGAAGGGAGTATCAGAGTCGTTAATTACATCAATTATTGAAAATTCATTTCCTTAGGGATTCATTAGAAAATATGCCACCCTGAAAGAGAGCCCTTGCCCTTCTTGACAATGTACAGCCTACTCCTGTTGTCTCATCTGTGGCCCAGGGACGCTCCCCTATGGCAGTGTGACAGTCTGCTCATGGCTTTTTCAAAGGTGGTTTTTGAGTTACTTTCAGGGCTGGTGCAGAGTTTGAGGCGACCCTGCCATTTTCTCTATTCGTACAAAGCTCCTAAGCTGAGTGGTGCTGCCCAGAGAACGTCCAGGGAGGTGACTACTCTCCTTGGTAATGGCTGCTGTGCTGCCCTGGTGCGAGGGGAGGGAAGGCAACGCACCCAATGGCCATGCCACCCCTCCAGTCTCTTGCTGCCTAGTACTGTGGCTGGGCATGTCTGCGCGGTGCTCTGCAGCAGGGTGAATCGTTCCCAGCTGAACTACAGTGGGGTAAGACGCTTCCTGAGAAAGAGAAACTTGGATGAAGCACGCTGGCCATTGCATCAGGGAAACCCGGCCTGGTTAGCGCACGTGGCTCTGATTCCACACCCAGGCCAGGCCCTGGAGCAGCTTCCCTTGTGCTGCTCTTTGCTTGAGCTGATGAGCTCAGAGCAGAGCCCCGTGAGGAGCTCAGCCCTCCACGGCCGCGCCGAGAGCGCAGTCCAAGGGTGAGTTCCCACGTGCTCCTAGACGGGGTGGGTTCAAGGCTGCTGCTGCCACATGTCCGGGCAGGGCTGCCAAAAGGTGCTCGGCTGCTAAACGTGCAGACGCACTCAGGTCAGGTCACGTGCAGCCTCACACGGATCTCTGCAGTCCTGCTAGGCCCGAGTTGGCCATCAGGGCCTCTCCTGGGTCCAGATGTTCCTGCTAAGCAGGGTATTTCCAACAGCACAGACCTGCCCAGGGGTATTTTTCATCTCCTAAGGCAAAACAGATTGTTTTTCAGCCAGCGGCAGGGGCACTAAGTTTCTTCAGTGTCACAGCAAGGAGATAACGTATCAGAAGTCTTATTTATCTCCACCAGTCGGTCCAAAAATTGCTGAGTCTAAAGCAGATACCAAACATATTGCCTTGAAACAGTAACTCAAGTCCCACGTGCTTGATGCTAGCTGAGATATTAACCCTTTGAAAGACAGAAATGGTGGCAAAAAGAGAAAGACCAAACTGCTTGTGACATTTCGCTAATGGAAAACTGATCATGACAGAAAATGGTGGAGGTGGTTCCATCCTCAGATTCTGCTTGAAATACATGGAAGTTTGGAGAGCCAATGGAAGTAGCAACATAGGGCTCGTGGGGTCTTCCATGTCTCCTGTCATCAGCAAGGACAAGCGGTGCCATCTGGAGATGGGAAGGGATCCTCTGAGGGAGGCAGCCTCATCTGCAAACTCCTAGAACACCACAACCGACCAGTGCAACCCCAGGAAGGTTATTTTGCAGAGAGAGAGGTACCGCTCATTATATAAAATAAATGTGGTGAAAAATCGTACTTCCCTTTCTGATAGAAACTATCGATCTCTTTCTTCTTATCTCGTGCACTGCCTGACTCAGAGCACTGTAGCTGCGATAAAGCCAGTTTTCAAGCTGTGAAATGATCCTTTAGACCATAGGACACGCATGGAAGCTCGGCTATGAACAGCCTGCAGTGTGCTGAAGCCGTACACTGCCCAGAATACTGCAATCTCTAACAATTTGTGCTACAAGGTAAGCTTGCATAAGCTTTCTTAGTACAAGATGTTGCCATTTTTATTATTTTTTCAGCAGTTTAAGCACTTAGAAAAATAAAGGTAAACCTTGTGCAGATATGTTTAAGGATGGTGCTGTGATACTGTTTGTCTGGATGGGTCATTAAGCTCTGTTAACTTGCTGGGTGAAATGCAGCAATACTCACAACTGCTTTATCTCACTACGGGGAAACCACCTGTAGGAAGTGTGGGTGACCAGTCAGCTCAACTGGAGATGTTGCTTCTCATCACCACCTTTCCAAAGCTGTAGATGGCTCTGGAAACCCTTTTCAGCAGTTATCTTCTGCAGATCGGTTGTTTCCAGGATGTGTCACCTTTGGAGAATGAACTGCTGGCACAAGCTGAAGGGAGAGGGTGCCAAGGCTGGTGCCAACCCACGGGAAGGCAGGAAAATTAGAGGCTCTGCCTCCTTCTACCTTTTTGTAAATGCATGACCATCCTTCCCCATTTCCAGTCCTGTGATGCCATCACAGGATTGAATCCCAGATGGACTCAGTCTGGAGGCTCCTCTGGATAGGGGTGCCTTTCTCTGGGCACTTTGCTCCCAATGCTGCTGCGGTCCAGCTGGGAGAAATCAGGGCTCTTATTAGAACGATGGAACCGAAATCCACAAACACTCAACCACTCTTTTTCATCATGAGCTCTGGGTGTGATGCGCCAGCATGAGGCGGTTGTGGTTGTCCCCGCTGCGTGTCACACGGTCTTCTTTCTCTTTTCGCAGTGTCCACTGCCACCATGGCCGGAAGGTCCAAGTGCGCCTTGTCCCGTCTGGAGGTGCTGCTCATCATTTTTCTGACCATGATGACAGCGACTACCGTGGTGCTGCTCGTCCTCCACTTTCTCCCCCGGGAAGGAGTCTCTGCTGAAGGTAAGCTGGGATGCTACCACCCTCCCTCCAGCTCTGGGGAATCCAGAGGGTTTGTTGGGGTGGAGGGGGCTGCACAAGGAGAAGTGGAAGTAGCCGGGTGCTAGTTCAAGCAGACAAAGTGGCCAAAAAGCCCTTCTGGGGGTTGAGATCCCAGGCTGCTGCCCCTTTGTACAAAGGTGCTGGCACAGAGAGTCCCGTCTTGGAGACCATATCAATATAGAGATGCAGCAGGTGAAGGATGGACAGTGAGAACGGGCAGATTGCATTAAATGTGAACCCAGTTACTCGTCCTTCCAAATCATGGGTGATATAACACACAAATGGGAGTCCAACTGCTAGACCTTGAGAGTTTATTTTCTCTTGAAGCATCCTGCTTTTTAGAAAGCTTGCAATATATTTAAAAAATCAGAACAGGTTATGGAGTTCCCAGCTGAAACCCAGAGAGGTGAGGAAGCTCTTGCCCAAGGGACAATTCTGCACTTTTGTTCCATTCTGAGTTGCAGGGTCATGTCGACCCTGAGCAAGAGGGCAGGCGCAGCGATGTGGATTAAGGGGCACAGCTTGAGGGTTACTGTGCAGCGTATGCAGGCTGTGGGGGTGCGAGGTGTGTGCACCTCCTGCACAACCATGGCCTGTTGCTCCTGCCTCTTGCGGCAGGAGCGGTGTAGCCAAACACAGAGCATCTCCCCAGATTGTCCTTTGGAGGCCCTGCTGCAGGGTGGCTCCTCTGCTTCAAATAACAGTCTAAGGAAAGCCAGACTGGGAAGATGGAGCATCCCATTAACCCCCTACCCTGTCTCTAAAAGCAGCTGGCAGTGGATGACTGGGGAAGATTTTGAGAACAGGGGAAGCCCATAAATATTTTCCCACAGTGTTATCTCAGACTCCATTAATCTGTGGCTCTGGCACTTCCTGAGGCAGAGACATTTCCTTTTTTTTTTTTTTTTTTTTTTAATTTAATATCCCTTGGTGATTTCTTTTTCCCTTCCGTGACTTTCTCCAGACACTTTGCCCATGCTGTGGCACTTCCACATGCTTGTGAGGGGTGGGAGGAGACGCAGCTTCCTCTGGAGGCCTTTTCCATGCTCTTTGTGTGGAAGCTGCTGAACGGATCTGCTGTGCCCTTTCTTGAGAGCAGGACACCAGGAAGTGCTGGATGCCCCAGGGATTTATACATTGACATAGGGATGTGCACCACTTTGATCTTTGGGCTTTTTCTGATAGTTTCTGACATGATCCTACTTCCTTTCACTGCTGCTAGGCTGAGGTTTTCATGAAAACCGCTGTTAGACCAGGGGCTTTGTTTCCTGCATGGTAATGATGAGCTCAGAGAATTGCATCTTCTGCAATGTTAGGCTCCTCTCCTCCCTGCAGTGAATCACTACGCATTTCCCACAAGCCAGCAGCTCTGTCTTGTGACTCCCTCTGCAATTCTTCATGGCCGGCTTTGCTGCCCTGAACACCTTAGCAGTGTCAGCAAACCTCATTGCGCTGCCGCGTGGGTAGATGGTGAGGTCCTTGTAGGTCGTGTGCCAAAGGGCACGGGATCAGGGTTCTCCAGGTGATCTCACTCCCTGTGAGCCAGGATGGTCCCCTCCTGCCCTCCACTTCTTCCCTCTTACTGGGTTATTCATCCATCCCAGATGCTTCCTTCCCAACCTATCCTTTAGTAGCTTCTGTAGAAGCCTGCAATGAGGTTCATTTGGAAAGTAAAGTAGATGTTATCAGCTGGGTCTTCTTGTGCATGTCTTGCTAAGTCCTCTGGTAGGCTGGTTGGGCATGCTGTGCCTTAAAAATAAATAAATGTGTTAACTCTTTCCATGCAAAATTCTGCTTGTTCATTTGCCCACTCATCTCTTCTTGCTCTAGATCCCAGTCAACCAACAACAACTCAGAACCCATCCACTGCTGGCTCAGGAAACTACTTGATAGGTGTAGGCCGTGCGGACTGCACAGGACCTGTTGCAGAAATCCCTTTGGTATGTATGCAGAAATGAGCACAGGGTCTGTGAAATACCCATTTTCATCATCATCTTCATATTCTCTAAAGAACTTTTGGCTTTCTTGACTTTTAATGGTCAGATCTAATTCCCTTGATCCTCTGTTAAATCTGTATAGAAATACACAGACAAATGATTATGTAGCTCAGTATTTTGCCTATATGAACCTGATGGACCTCTTCTCTTTCAGATGGGTTTTGCCAACGCTGACCAGGTGGGTGGTGGGCTTCTCACACGACTCTACAGCCGAGCTTTCATCATGGCCGAGCTTGATAACTCCAAACGAGTAGTGTTCGTCAGCGCTGATATAGGAATGGTATCTCAGAAACTGAGGCTGGAGGTAGGTGGATGGAAACAAGCAGCCTGCACAATTTGACTTTATTCTGTGTTGTCACTGGTATAACTGTTAATGCTGTAGTCATTACTAAATAGTAGCAAATGTGCTAGCAGGTTGTCCAGTTTGCTTTGGCAGCTCCTTACTCCAGAGACTTGAAGATGTGCTGTGTCCACACTGAGGCATACTGTGTCCATACACAGGCATTCAGCGCTTGTGTAATTCTCGATTTCTAGCACCATTGTTAGAAATGACAGAGAAATGAGGATGTGTTGGCGATACGGGGTTTGTTGCAAGTTGGTCGTAGGGCTCTTCGCTGCCGAGATTCAATTATTGTAAGGTTGTCAGCAAGTGGATACCAAAATCTGCCAGCGTGAGAGTATCAGGGAGAAAGAAAAGAATGAGACATGGGATGAGAGCTTGGTCTTTAGCAAGGACTGATACAAATCTCTGCAGTTTTGGGGTGTGGAAGAGGGTTTGAGAGGTAATCTCCTTCTTCTTAGGTGCTCAGTGAACTGAAGAGCAAGTACGGTGAGCTGTACCGCCAGGACAACGTCATCCTCAGCGGCACTCACACGCATTCAGGGCCTGCGGGGTATTTCCAGTACACCCTTTTCTGGATAACTAGTAAAGGACTAATCAAACCATCCCTCCAAGCTGTCGTGAAAGGCATTGTGAAGGTTGGTGTTTCTGCTTCATTGAAATGAGATCCCCTAAACATGGGGAAAGGCAAAGGAGAGCTGTCTTCCTGGCTGATGGAGCACTGTTGGGGTAGTCATCACAGCATCTTCAATGCTGTGATTTTAAAAAGTGCACAGAGATAGGCTGGTATTTACCAATGAAATCAGGTTGACAAACAAAAACCTTAAATATTTCTTTTAAAAATTACAGTTCTAATGTATTTCATAATACAGATTTTAATATTCATTAATTTTCTGGAAATTTAGACTGTTACAAAAAGCAAAAAAAAAAAAAAAAATCTCCAAAATTAACATGATAAGATTGGGAATTGGGATGGAGGGAGAGAGAGGTAAAGAGAGAACAGATAGTTTTTCCAGATGGTCTCACATAGACCTTGTAATTGATTCTCCACTTCATGCAAGGGCTAATATTTGCTGCCTTCTGTCTTTCAGAGCATTGATATAGCACATGAGAACATGAAGGCAGGAAGGATTTTTATAAACAGAGGTGCTGTAGAAAACAGCCAGATCAACAGAAGCCCTTACTCTTACCTCCAGAATCCAGCGTCTGAACGAAGCAGGTAAAGGCTCTTCCAATGGTAGAGAAACAGAGCCTGAAAGGGCTTCTCTGGATCAAGTTTGTAACCCAGCTGCCATGGAGCAGGTGGTTTTGGTCATCTATAGGAGGGCTCAAATCGTGGATCCAAAGAGGATGACGTTGTCACCGTCTTGGGTGCTCAAGTGCCTCCTTCCTGCTGAAATGGGTTGTACAAATGGGAGGGTGGTGGTTGGGTCTCCTGGAGGTTGGAGCTCACTGCTCACTCCAATGCAATGTGCATTGCTTAAAGGTCTGACCTTGAAGATGTCATTGAAAACTGTTAGCATTTGAGTTAGGTGGCATTAAAATGCTGTTCTTTGTGCATGAGGTCAGAGAGAGGTCCACTTCCCAGTGGAGAAGGATGGCCAGAGAAAAGGTCTGGTGATCCAGAGAGGCAGGGCTTGATATTGATGAGAGCTGTTGTTAATGATACCTGACTTTCAGCAGGTAATTTCAGAAGCTCCTCTCATGTCTACCTGCACTCTAGCACTAGCCTCTTGCTCAACCGGTGGACTTTAATGCACGTGAGTACCGCAGAGCAAGACCACAACTATTGAACAGGATTTCCCTGCTTTGCTGTTGCAGGTATTCATCCAACACAGACAAAGAAATGGTGTTGCTGAAGATGGTAGCTGCAAACGGGCAGGAGCTGGGCCTGATCAGGTATTGACTGCAGAAGGAGCATGTGTCCCCCCTCTGGAATCCCAGCAGCATCTGGTTCATCTCTGGCTTTCTGCCCGTGCCCTGACCTCCGCTTACACAAGAAGCTGCACCCAGATCCCTCTTTGACTTCTCTTCTCTTGATCTCTTGGTTATTTTCTTTTAAAGCCACATATTTCCCGCAAAGCACATGCCATTCCTGGTGTCAAACACTGTGTGCTGAGTTAGCTTGTCCAAGAGGTAGCATTTACAACGCCTGTCCTATCAAGAGAGCTGAGCGCGAGTGTTTGGCTGTTCAAAGTTTAGAGCTCAAGGCCAGGCAAGTGCAGCAACTCACAACCACCAAGTCAATGGCTTGATTTCCTCATACAGAAAACACAATTGAGGGTCTGACTGCATTAAGAGGAGCAGGAAGGTTTTCCTATGTAGTGTTATTTTTATTTTCATCTCACGTCGCAACTAAATAAGGTAAAAAAAATCAAGGGTCTTCCATGAAGTGCCCTGGAAGGGAGACCCAGCTGCCTGTATCCAGCAGGCACAAGGAGCTATCACAGATAGCCCCTTGGAGGGCTGAGCGATTGCTGAGCAGCTGAAAACGTGGGTTGGCATGAGGAGGGAGCTGTGGAGCAGTGGGATCAAAACAGTATTTGTGATCTTGAGGGCAGAACCACGGTGCACAGGGCATCCATTCATGGCTTTTCTTTCCCCTGCACTGTCCTAGTTCTGAACTTTTCCAGTCAGGAAGGGAGAGGACGGAACAAACTGTTTGGCTTTGCTAATCCAGCTCTGGATATCCACAGTCCTGATTTTAGTACACAAAATAACATTCTCCCTAGTCAATTGCAAACATATAGATGGAATAATAGATTTCCTATATGTTTCTTCTACTTCTTTTTTTTCCTCTCTATAGCTGGTTTGCAATCCACCCGGTCAGCATGAACAATACAAACCACCTGGTGAACAGCGACAATGTGGGCTACGCGTCTTACTTGTTTGAGCAGGAGAAGAACGCAGGGATGCTGCCGGGAGAGGTGCGAGTATTTCCAGGCTGTCAGACAGTAATGGGGAGGAACAGGCACCAGGTTGATGGGTACCTCTGGCCTTTGCACCCTCTGCCTTATTTACTGTTTTTCTGCCTCTAGCAAAAAGAAATTGCAAGGTGTGCTCATGGCTTTCTAAAATAATAGATGAAGAGAGTGTGTGTCTCCAACTTTGAACCAGCTGCCCATTCCTGTTTTAATACCCACATGCAGTTCATGCCAAAGATGGACACTAAAGAGAGTTTACTCATTTCCTACTTGCCATGATTTATTTTTATGAGGAATTATCTAAAAACTTTTAGCAAGACTCCACTGTAGTGCCTAGTTATGCGTGCAAGTCAGTGCGGGCTGACACGCATGGAAATGTTTGGAGGTTTTGGTATTTAGCTGTCTAGCCTGCTGGTGCGTTGCATCTAACAGCCTTGCAAGAGGACAGCTAAAGAGCTGATAATGTATTTAAATAGCCAGCGTTGACGCATGGTATCTGTAAAATGAGAGCATCATCCGAGCAAGATGAATCCAGCCAGTGCTTGGTGCATGTAACCTGCCCTGCTTTATGAGCACTGCCTGGTGTCAGCTGCTTTGGTCGGATGTCACTGGCTCTCACCCTATAAATCTGTCAGAGGAAAAGCCTGGCAGGAGGAAAATCATGTATGTGGTATCGTGTGGACCCATTAGCATGGGTGAGCAACATTAGGAGTGAGGAATGAGAATGAATTGCTGCTGCTGAGCTGGAAGAGGTAGAAGAAATGTTATCCAGAAAATTAAACAGCGTGAATGTCCCCACCAGCAATGGTACTTTTCTTCTCCCAGACCTTTCATAAATACATGCCAATCAGCTGGCTATATCAATCTTGGCATTTTGCTGCATATTTGTAACCCCAAGGAAAAGATGCAGGTGATTATTTGCAATCACTGCAAGGCACTAACCCCCACCTGCCTACGTCTTTATTTGGCAGGGCTCTTTTGTTGCTGCTTTTGCATCCTCCAACCTGGGAGATGTGTCTCCCAATACCAAAGGCCCATTCTGCATAAACACGGGGGATTCCTGCGATAACCCGCAGAGCACCTGTCCTGTCGGCGGGGTAAGTGTATATTCCTGATCAACACTGAGTTTTATGAAGGAGAAAACTTGTGCTGGAGGTGCAAATAGAGAGCCAGGTGGTGGATCACTCTGTAAGAGGAGGACATGGAATAAACCACCCTTTTCTTAGATAATTCAGGGTATCCATTTCTATAACTTGTCCTAGCACTCTCAGCTTTCTGGTTGTTCACCTGAAGTCCAAGTAAAATCAGAGGTTAACGTAGTGACTGGGTGCCCAGCATTTTAGATAGCTCTCAAGAAGTAATTACTTCCCACATTCTGAAAATCACTTGTTGCATTCACTTACTGCACCCTCACTTTGCAGTTATGTTCTTGATGTAAACGGATTACTGGAATTAAAAATGGGATTTCTTAACAGGCAAAGATGTGCATGGCCATGGGTCCTGGTACTGACATGTTTGACAGTACAAGAATTATAGGGCAAAATATCTACTTGAAAGCAAAGGTAAGCGATGTTTTTGCCTAGAGAGCATGCATGGATGTGGTTATATATATTAAAAAAGGCATAATCCATTTAAGCAAAGACCAGAGAAATCATGGGGAGAAAAATGACATGGGCTGAAGACTCCTAGAAGAGCTCAGAGATGTCATCACAAACCGCTTGTCCGCTGAGTTTGACATCGCGCTCCTAAACTGATGCAAGCATGAGCTAAAATGTGTTTGCTTGAACGCCCTTGGCAGAGGGTCATCCTTACCACACTTCACTCTGCATTCATGTAGCTGCTGTCCTCCAAGCCATTGGTTCACTTGTACGTCCTTGGTTCCCTGGCCCAGACCTCACCACCCGTTCCTCTTCAGAGGATCTGCGTTACTTGAGGGTTGTCAGCAGGAGGGCATGGCAGCCACAGCTTCAGGGAGGACAGCTTGTAGGGCCTGGAGGAGATCCAGTAAAGGATAGAGCAGAAGACTTGATGATGGCTGCTCCCTTTCGATTCCTCCTTCTGCTTCATCAAGGGTTTCTGCCCTTTCCAGAGATTGTTCTGTGTTGGTAAGCGGGAATACTCTGGTTTGCTGCCTTTAACACCCTGTGCCTGTGCTTTAGGAGCTGTACTCAAGCGCTTCCCAGGAGATCACAGGCCCGCTCCGCTCAGCGCACCAGTGGGTGAACATGAGTGATGTCTCCGTGACGCTAAATGCCACACACGTGGTAAGAGCAGGAGCTCCCATGGACATAGGCCTGGGATTGCTCACCAAGGAAGAAATGTTATATTTTTTATAGCGGGATTTAATACACTGATGGCAACTTCTTTTAAAATACTTTTTTTTCTTTTTCTTTTTTTTTTAATTAAGGTTAAAACGTGTAAACCAGCCTTAGGACACAGCTTTGCTGCTGGTACTATAGATGGAGTAGGGGCTCTCAATTTTACACAAGGTAATTTAGGGACCAGGCATTCACAGGGTACAAACGGGAGAGATATGGGTCATCCCCCAAACAGAGTCAAACCCTCAAAGTTATCTGGAGAACATCAACAGTTGCTTGAAGCACAGGCTCCAGAGGGTGTCATCTGCTGCTGCACTTGCAAGTGTGTCCACATTTGCCAGTGTCTTGTAGGCAAGGATATGGCCATGCATTGAAGAAAGGAGGGGAAAAGGAGAAAGAGACGACCTTGAGGTAGGCTCCACAATTTGTTCTCACTACCCAGCTACTGCCAAGTGTGGAGCTGGTGGAGCTCAGCTAGGCTAAAACTCATCATTCAAACCACCCCCTGCTAGAGAAGGGAGATGCTCAGACCCTGCTGAGAAATATCCTATCCTAGATAAAGAGGGGGTGGTTAGTTAAGAAGCCATCTGCCCAGTAGCTGCTGAGGGATCAGCGGTTGGAGATGTTTTTCCCTTCAGGTGCAGTAGAAGGAGATCCATTCTGGGACTCCATCCGGGACCAGCTGCTGGGAAAGCCATCCAACGAGACACAAGCGTGCCACGACCCCAAGCCAATCCTCTTCAGCACTGGAGAGGTGAGGATACCTTGCTGAGTATGTTGATGCTTGTCCTTGCCAAACTTTCCCTAAATCCCACTTTTAACCTTAAAATGAAGCCGATGCTGCATTTTTCACCTGCAGTTCCTTTGGCTTCAAGGCAAATGTAATGTCCTGCAGAGAGTAAGGGCTTTCTGCCCAAGGTCTTCTGGAGCAATCAGGCAATGCCATCTGCATGAGGCATTTCCTTGTTACTCCTTGCAGTAGCCTCTTTGAAAGCTTTCCCAGTGCTGCTTCATTTTCCATGGCTTCCTTGGCTCATCTTGTTAGAGAGATGCTCCAGTGCAAAGCATCCTCCCGTCCCAGCTTCTCCTCTGAGGTTGGTGCTATTGAGAATAAATTACATTTTATTCTTATTGTTCTATCACTTTCAAGCAGTCTTTTGTAGATGCCCTGGCAGACCCCCTGCTTCTAAGTCATTTGACAACATTTTAACTTTCGTTTTATGCCCCAGCAAGTTGCTCCTCAGAAAGCTTTGCAACTTTTATCTACTAGGATTTGCAATTGGTTTGTAAGAACCATATCACTGTCAAATTGCTGGTGCTCTTGATTTCCTTTTATGTCCTTTCCATGCAGGCAAGGAGTTTCTGCTCAGGAAGTTTCTGTTCTTAGGTGCTACCTTGACCTTATTCACGTGTTTTGCTGCACAAATGTTTTTGCCTCTCCCATTGTACATACACGTCTCCCCTTAACTGTGGGTCATGACCAAGCAACTTCTTGTGATATAGGATGTAAAATGTGTTTTTCACAACTCTCTGTAGTATTTGTCTGATTTAAGTTATGGAAAAGAAAATGCTTCAGCTATCTATCTTTCTCTTATGCTGTAAAAGTCATCGTCACATTTTCTTCTCACCCTAGATGACTCAACCTTACCCATGGCACCCTGACATTGTAGATGTTCAGCTCGCTACCATTGGGTCCCTGGCAATTGTTGCTGTTCCTGGAGAGCTTACGTATGTGTTTTTGGTTCTTCTCTATATATCACAACTTGGCACATTTTCATTCAGCCACCCCTGCTGTACTTTTGTGTGGGGAAGTATAATCTATTGCAGCAGAGAGGTTAAGGATTGTCCCCAGTATGTGGCGGCTCTGCAAGCGCTACACATATATGTCCACTGTATATAATCCCTTGCATAGTGTCTCCTCTGGGTACCTGGGGATTCCCATTTCCTTCTTCTGGCTGGGATATATGAAATGTCTTGAGATGTTTTAACTGAACTCACAACAGAGAAGACCCAAGTGCCAACAACTTGCTGGAGGCCTCCCTTCTACTCTGCTCTCATGTCAAATATAAAGCTAGCCTGGACCTCAAGAGGTCAGATACCCCAAGAAAAGCTCAGATAAATAGCCAGAAATGTGGACTTAAAAAAAAGATTCCTTCTTTAACCCCTTCTGCGTTTTCTACTTTCCTGGAGATTGACATTATTCCCTTAATACCTCCAGGACCATGTCTGGACGGAGACTGCGGGAAGCTGTTAGAAGTGTAAGTAGTTGAGGAAAATGTTTGTCAAGAGAGCAGTGCATATTTCTTTATTATGCTGGGTTTTTTTTTAAATTTTTCCTCTTTTCTCCTCCCAGCTGGGATCCTGAGTCTCACATCTTATAGAGATTTTTCCTTCTCATAATTGTTTCATGTGTATTTGTGCATGCACTCATTGACACGCAATAAAGATACACACCCTCTCCCAAAAGAAGCAAACCTATCAGATTTCAATCTGTTAAATCAACACAAAAATTAAACAGCTGAAACCACAGCATAACTGATGCCAACAGAAGTTTTGTCTCTGAAGCCTCCGTGGTGCTCCTGCAACATGAGAACATCTGGAAAGCAAATTGCTTATATTTATGAATATATACGTATATTCACTCAGCAGACTGATTTATCTTATTTTCAGCTGTAGTCTGAATACCTTCTTAATCATGCCTGCTGCCCCTATAATTCTCACAACATGTTTAGTGCTGTGGTTTTTAGAAGAATAGCGATATTAGACTTTAAAAGAGACTGTATTCGGTTTGTTGCATTTACGGGAGGATGACATATTTTATCCTCTCTGTGAGAGTCTGCTCTATAACATCTTGATTTCCATTCAGTGTCAATACAGGGCAAATTACATTTGTAGGACCATTTTAGTAAACCTCTGCCTCCCATAACTTTGTCTTCTGTCCTGGTAAATAATAATATATAATTATGCCTTAAGCAGTTATTGCAAGAAGAGTTATTTAACTATTTTCTTAGGAATTTGAGTCTCATGGAACATCAGGGATGAATGTTGTAATCGCAGGCCTGTGCAATGTCTATACCCACTACATCACCACCTATGAAGAATATCAGGTAAACAAAATTGTCTATTGAATTCACATTTCACTACACGGGATGATACTGGTGTGTAATTATGCACATGTGCAGTAGTCTTTCTGTGCCACAAAAATCTGAAAAAAAAGAGGTATGAGGATTTTTGGTAGAAATCCTTACTTGTTTATTCTGACCAAGATGAAATAACTGAAGCGTCAATGTGGTTTCCATTGCTGAGGACAAGTTCTGGGTAGCTCTGTATGGAATTGGTCAGATATCCTCAATGAAGCTTTTCTAGGTTCAGGGCTTTTCGGTATTTTTTCTAATGACTTGGATGATTAGAACTGATCTCTGCAAGTTGGAGAAATTGCCAAAAGAAATGTCTGGAGCTGTAGGGCCACGAGGTGACTATGAATCCGTGCTGTGACGCTGCTGTGGAAAAGGCAGCAATATGCCTTGTAAACCTGAAGAAATAGTTTTAAAGGTCCTGAAAGAACGTGGCAGATACTATGCTGTAAGGAGGCCACGGACCATTGGATGAACCCCAAAGGCTCAGAAATCCCAACCAGGGAGGAAAGGTTGGAAGAACTGGGGTGGTTCTACACAAGAAGTTGGAGAGGAGAAGTCCTACATCATAAAATATTAAGAAAATACGAAGTTGTCAGAAATGGAGGAGTTAGTTATAACTTGTCTCCCCTTTTTCTGTGGTGGGTAGAAGAATGATCTTAAATTGCAGCAGCAACACTTGGGTGAACTGTTAGGCTGTCTCCCAGGCAGTGAAGGGGTTGAGGAGATGAATCACTAGGGAGGTGGACATCTCTGTCCCAGATGATTTTCTAGACTCATTAAATAATCCCCTGCAGGTATAGTGCTCATCTCATCTTTGGGAAGTAGAATGAGCCTTATAAACTGCCCAAGACTCCTTCACACTCCCCTTTTTCAATTTTGTCCCTTTCCAGGTTCAAAGATACGAGGCGGCATCGACTATTTATGGGCCACACACTCTTTCAGCTTATATGCAGCTGTACAGAGGACTGGCAAAGGCTATTGCTACGGTAATTAAAGCTTTCTGCATGATGCTAAAGGCTTTCAAATACTGTAAAAGGTGATGACTATACTTGTTCTTCACTACACTTTCATTTCTTATAAGTAGCCCCGTTGAGATATCCTTATACGGAATGATACGGGACTCCTGTGATGAGATCCTTTTATCACTCGAATTCTGCAAATTTTTGATATAAAGTTTAGACTATAGTGCATCCAATGATTGAGGCTTCCACATCACTAAATTTTAGCATGGCCTAACGTTGCTGCTTCTTCACCAAGAGGAAAAAATGTGCTGCGTTTCCACTGTACGTGGCAATATTTGTTACCATTGCATCTGTGAACCATAAGAAAGTACATGGCTATGTCTTGTCTGTGAGTATAGGATATTTGGGCAGGTGACCTGGGCAGATCTCAACAACAGGGCAGTTGGTGCCCAGCCACGGTTGCTTCTGGACGAGGAGCACAGACAGTCATCTTCTTACCCTGCTTTTCCATTCCCTTCATTGCTCCTATTGTTAAAAACGATTTAAGTACTGATCTGATTTATCACAGACCTCCTTCACATCAGCAGTGCTGTAAGTGCATGTTTCTTCTCCTAGAACACAGTTCAGGATTTGCCAAGTGGTCCAGAGCCCCCACTCTTCAACATAACTAGTCTGACTTTGGTGCCTACTGTCATTGCCGATAGGACTCCATCAAACAAGACATTTGGGGACGTGCTGCAAGAAGTGAGACAACAGTATCGAGTGGTGAGAGTTTAAGGATATTTGCTAGCTCTTCTTTAGGAAAACCTGTTTATATTCTTTGTTTAAATTTTAACTCACCTTCCTAAAGAGTCTATTTTCTAAAGGACTGTGACAGGTCTTGAATCAGGAAGATATCATTAGTGCTCTTAGTGACTTGCTCTGTTTCCATAGAAAGCTGTAGTTGATGAATAAATGATTTCTTTACAAGCAGAAATCGAGTCTCCTCTGATGTCTCCAAGATAGAATGGAAATGAGAAGAAATATCAGAAAGTGTTCACTATTTTTGATGTTTAAGTATCTAGATAAGGTGTTCAGAGCAATGGCTCTCTTCTCATCGGCCTGCTTCCAGGACAGAGGTAGCAAGAACGCAGGGAGGTCTTGTATTTTCAGTCTCACTTATTTTCTTCCCTTCTTTACAAAGAAACTTTATGTGATACCATGTGGAATTCCTGGGGCAAGGAGGACGAGTGGAATGGCATTGGTGCAGCACACAAATTCAGGATATGTGGTTCATTTCCAGCAAGTGAAATTATATACACACACACAAAAAAAATCTCTTATCAATGGCTTCTTCAAAAGATGTTTTTAATGTGCAAAATACCCCTCAGTCTTTAAAACAAATATTAATATTCCCACAGGGAGAAGTTGCTGAAGTAACTTTTGTGAGTGCAAACCCAAGGAACTCTGCGGAGAATGCGGTAAATAGCTAGAACTGGGACTTTTATGGACCGCTTACTGCTGCTGCCTTGTGTGTTAAATTATTCCCACCTTTTTCTTTTTTTTCTTTGCTGTCTGTTGAGTAGTTTCTCCCACAAGCTTGAGCTCCATCAATTCACACTTCTACAATGTTTTTGGAGCAAAGGCCTTATTTTAGACATGTGTCTGTGTGTTAAAAGTCACTCTGTCTTGTAGTGGACATATCAAATGTAAAAGCTCAGATATAGCTCATTCGTGATGTCTTCACACTTCTCGAGATGAAGTCACCTGTATAATGCATCAATAAAGATGTCTTTTATCAGCATCCAGGATCTTTTCGTAAAAACAAGAATAGGCTCTGGTCTTCATGCTACCAGCCTGGTATATGATTTTAATGAAACAAAGATGATGGAAAAAGTACAAAATTCACCCCTTCAATCATTTTGGAAAGAAATGGATGGCAAATGTCTTGGTGCATGTGTTCTTTTTAATGACCTTTCTTTTAATACTTTCTCCATTTCATTTACAAATTTGAAGTTAATGCTTTGCAGGAAACATAAGCATTTTTGCTCAGAACTTCCAATTTTGCCAGTAAAAATGCATGTGCATAGCCTGTTCTCCAGCTGCAGCTGCAGCAAAGCAGCAGGAACATGCCTATCCCTTCCGAGCTTAGTGACTTCTCTCATTTTCATTTCAGACAGAACACAACTTCCTGACGGTAGAGAGATACATTGACAGTTCCGAGAGCTGGAGTATGGTCCATAATGATGCCTCCTGGGAGACCAGGTGAGCGACTTATATTGCCCTCATCAGATTGCACTCTTGCACAAACTTCAAGGAGTAACTTGAATTTAGCACAATGTGCTCCCTCTCAGATCCCCAAACTGGTGGCTGCTCTGACCTCTGGAGATGCTGCTCTCTGGGGACAGATCAGTCTGCTCTTGTGCAGTTGCCATGTCCAGAATAATTTGTCATCAGTTAATTATATTTTGCTTGCAAAGTGACTTTTAGAGGGTCAAAGTTTGTTTCAAGACTAGAGTCAGCGGATCACAAGAAGTGGGAACTACAAAAGGTTAAGGAAACAGAATAATTTTTATAGGAACATGCTGACCGGCTTTGCTGTATATCATAAAGTAGATATGGTAGATATTCCAAAAGACGTTCAAAAGAAAATAAAGTTAAGGCTGGAGACATCCAGTATAAGGGAAAAGATCCATTAAGCATCAAATCTTGTGTCACCTTTTGTCAAAAGCTTGTGTCACCACTGCTCTTTAAATCTCTTCTGGGCATCTCTCCACTGTCTCCCATGACACACTCTAATAATGTAACACAATTAAAAGTTGTTTGAGCAGGCTGCCTGTTTCTGTGAAATAGAAGAAATTGTATTCCTGCCCTGGACAAATTCCTGCTCAAATACTTCTGCTGATAAGAGGAATTATTTTGCCTTTTCCTTGTCCAAAGGGACTTACCAGAAGGCAAAGAAATGCAAATAGCAGTATTTCCTTCCTCGTGCCCCATGAAGTCAGAAAAGAATACAAGAAAGTAGAAATAGTTTTGAATTAGTGAAAAATCTAGCTAGAGGATAAGAATTTGACAGGCCTGCCTTTAGCAAACAGCAAACAGAGATAAAGTGTACTTCGATTCCGGTGAGCTCCTCTTGCGTGAAGACTCTTCTGCAGCTATGTCCCGAATCCCAGAGCAGGGATCGTGGTTCACTGAACTCCCATTAAAATTTCTCGGACCATTAATTTTTATTTAGCGAAAGAAAAGAGCTAATGATGACATTTTCTAAACGTATTATCATTTCCTATTTCCCACTGTGGGCTGTGAAACGAATGCACTTCTGTTTCACTATTTCACTGGTAGCCTTGGGAAAAAAAAAAAAAAGAGTAGATTCATCTTTTTTGTCATCTCGAGAGGTGCTCTCTGATGGCTGAAAAAAATAACCCTCACCACCACATGTTGGGATGTTTTTTCTGGCTGTCTAAAGCCCTGAGATTGAGCAGAAGTATTTGATCCCTCTCTGACCTGAAGATTTCTCCTAAAGTGAAGAAAATATCTAGCAATTTTTGACATGGAAATAAGTAAATTTCCACCTTGTTGTTTCAGTAGGTTCTGTCTTCCAATAGACCTGAATATCTTTTGAGGCCTACTGAGGCAGAGAGATGGTAGGAAGTGTGTGCTGCCTCTTCAGAAAACATCTGCCTCAGGGTTTGTTCGTTTGTTGGGGTTTTTTCTGTTTGTTTTTATTTTTCTCTCAGGTCCTTCAACTTCTCGAAAACTTACTTAAAAGTTACCAAATGAGCCTATAAAATGAGGTGAAAGTTTGTCAAGAAAATGACTGAGCTAGAAAATATCAGATTTTTTTCAGTAACCTTCAACCATTTGTATGAACACTTGGTTCTCTCCTCCCCCTTTCCCGGGAAGATGAAACTTGGGAATATTACAGGATAATGTTGTATGGGGTTTATGGTATGCTGTCGGTAAAATGACAATGCTTTGGTAGAAATATTTTCTGTCTACAAAAAATTATTTCTACTATTTCTATCTGACCAAGGACTTGTTCTGTAGTGTTTGATGTGTCTCAACCCTTCCTTGCTTTGTGCTTTGAGTAGATTTGTTGATTATTGCTGCTCCAACAGCTTGAGTATATGAAAAAAACATATTTTAAAAAAACCTTTTAAGATGTACTGAACTTGAGTTAGTTCATCTTGCTTGACTTAGATTAGTCAGTCTGGTCTCTTGAGCTATTTCAACAAATGGAAGTAGATTTTCTTGTTGACTCTTGTTCTCCGTTTCTGTTAGATTTTACTGGACCAAAGGATTGCTGGGTCAGAGCAGCGCCACAGTGGAATGGCACATTCCCAGCACTGCCGAGCCGGGCACCTACAGGATACGGTACTTTGGGCACTACAAGAAAATACCGCTTTTCCGACCTGCTGTCTATTATGCATTTGAAGGCACATCTTCAACGTTCGAAATCATAGGTCTCTAGGTGATCTCCTTCATTAGAGGGACTTTTTTTCCTTAAAACAGCTCATTTGGTATCTCTTGGGAGCTGTTCTTACAGAGTTTGTCACTATTTGTGTCATTTTTGTCTCCCAAGTGCTGTTGGTTGTCCCAGCCAGCAGTTCAACTCAAGTAGTTTGGTAAATTTTTATTTGAGTTGTTCTCGTCCTGGACTGTTCTTCTTGTGGTTGATTGTTATTGTAATAAAAGATGAACTGTTTTATTTTACTCCTTAAACAAATGTTTACTAATTGTGAATATTTTCTCTCTCGGAGGGAATTAATGGATAATGGGAGCTAATCCAGATCATAAAATAGTCTACAAAATTGAGTGAAGTCCTTAAAACTGAGAAGAGCTGCTCAAGAGCCACAAAGCATTGAAAGTGAAGACTCCATAATCAATTGTATGAAAGGGCTGATTTTCTAGCTTGGAGAGGGAAAAAATAGGATAGATCCTCTCCAGAAATTTTAAAGATTATTTCTTTGATTAGTCTGGTTTAGGATATTTGGAGAACACATTCCCTCAGAATAAACCCCTCTGAATCAATGCAAGTGTGTGTGTGGAACAGGGTTATGTGAAGTGAATTGTACACAGTTTCGCCTAAATTGGCAGCCTCAGTTTCAAAGATGTGGGTCAAACTGATGAAGTCTTCTGAAAGCTTTCAAATAATTATTAGTAACCCAAGAAGCCACAAATGGGTTGGAGGAGAGCATCGCATCCTGGAGGATTATAGGTGCTCACTCTGCTTCTACAGTCCTCCTGAAGTATCTATCAGTGGCATGATTTGGAGGCAGGATGCTGGGCGAGAAGGACCTCAAGGGTAACTTTGACCAACCTTGTATCTTCATGCTCTGCTCCTGGCCAACCATCCTGCCACAGTGTAGAGCCCAACCAGGTAACAAATGGTGTCTCTCCCTTTAGCTATCTCTTTGGGGCACCTCAAAATTAAGAAAAGTGTGCTTACTCTTGCTGATAAAACAGCTTTGGAGGGACCTCAATCTGCTTCATTTTAGCACTGAGAAGCAGGCAACTCTGGCCAGATGAAGGGCTCTCTGGAACTGGCAGCCAAAACCTGGAGAGGACTGTGATCACTTGTAGGAAGGAAGGACTTGTGGTGTCCCTCGAACCCATGGGAAGGATCAAGGGACGGTTTCATTGAAGCAGAGTGGGTAGGTACCATTGAAGAGATTGAAGGGCAGTCCTCAAAGCCATCAGCTGAAAGGACTTTGAAGACCTGCGCGGTGGAAGTCACAACCGCTTAAGGTATTGGTGACAAGTCCCTTCGGAGGTCCCTCCCAAGCCGTGGTGAGCAACGTTTACTCTCCAGCATCCAAGTCCCTCCCAAGCTCACGAAATCATAGATTTGGTGGCCATGGAAGAACACATGGTTGCCAGCTCTGCTTTTAAGGTTCTCATAGCACTTTATTGCTAAACAACTGTAAATGTTTAATAAGGTCCAACAGCGTATATTAATTTTGTATGCCATCTCTTTAATTCTTCAGAGAATCATTAGTCAGATGATTTTGCCTCTCTTTAGAATCAGTCGGAGATGATGAATTATTCATTTAAAACAGTCTTCAATCAGTCACAGAGATTCCTCTCCTAAGGAGCTCGAAGCAATCTCAATATTGAGTCAGGAAAGTGCACACTTCAGAGGAGTAATACCAGGCATTAAATCCCTGAAGATGCTCTTAATGTCCTTTTCTAGTAACTCACCTGCCCAGTCTGTCCTCCCAGCTTTTGGTTGCAGAATTACTCTGATACCAGCGGGCATGTAGGACCTCCACATAGGTAGAATTCTGCTGTTTCCTCACCTGGTGAAAAACAGCGTGGTGTCCTCTAGTAGGGCCTGGTCATCTTTGAGACATAGTAGCAGCTCCTGGGAAAATTTTATCTACTAAAACATAATCCTAAAAGAGAATTTTTAGAAAATGTGGAGTTTTTTTTTTTTTAAGAAAACTCACATTAGAGTAACAGAAGTTGAGAGAGCCACAATTAGGATATGTGGAGAGTCCCCCAGCACATAGGTGTGGGGCAGCACTGGTTAGAAGAAGTCCTGCCATGGTATTTCCTTCACAGTATTTTCACTTTTTGAAGCAAAGAGGCCAAGAAATGAGTCCAACATGATGGATGTAAAGTAATGCAGCCAGGAAGCATCTTTTTGGGATCGTGGTCCTTAGCAGATACTTAACAAAAAGTAGGAACCTTGACCTTTTTCTAATGTACTCCCCTAGTCCTCCAGGCTTATTTGTGTGTTTGCCATCACTAAGCACTGGCTTTTTCAGTTTTTTGGGGTGCTTGGGGGGGTTTGGAAACCTTTGTAAATTTTTGTTTCCTTTTGTCTCCATGTGTCATATTTGAGAAACATCATTGAGAAAAGTCCTGCTCATTTGTTGCCCTGTAGCAGGATGGATTTCATCTCTCTCTCTTGTGCAGCGAGTCCTTCTCCCTCATCCCTCTCTGCATCAGTAGCCTTTAGTAGGGTGCTGTGATTAGGTTCAGCAGCCACTAGGTGCCACTGCGGCTTTACAGCAGACAGAGGTTGTCACTGAACAGAGTGAAAGTGTTTATATATTAAAAAAAAAAAAATCAAGTATTTGGGCAAACTGCCAGGTGTTAAATTTAGACTTACTCATCGCAGTTGCTCTTGTCTCTCTGGAGTCACTCTCGCTCAATGTATAGACATTTGTGCACTGTGTACGTGCTCGGAGGGAGCATGCAAGCTCCACCTTTTTTTCTTTTTAAATTTTGTCACGGCACATAAATTAACGTGAACTTTAGGAGCTCACTCGGGAGCTGCTGGCTTCTGCAGGCGCGTCTCAGCTCACAGAGTTTCTTTCAATGAGCTCTGTCTGCTCTGCCAAACCCTTAACCATGCTATGGTTTTCCTCCCGTGTGATGTCTCATCTGTTCAAAGTTGCGAGTAGTATTTGGAAACTCCTCTGTAACATCCAAATTAGGATCTGACCCAAGGCACTAGGGTAAAGGGAAGAATCCCTCTGCTATCTCTGGACTTCGATGCAGGCTTTCAGGAGCTTGTTGCTGCCTTTGCATGTCCTTGGGAAACTGCCTGCCTTTCATGACTGGGGTATGGAGGCGCAACATGGATCTGCATCCCATCAATGTTGTTCTTCCCATGTTTCACTTAGCCCCAAATCTCCTTATCCAGCAGATACCCAGGGCCAAGGTAAGTCTAATGCTGCCTTGAAGTCCAAGATGGATGTTTAAGGTGGCAGCGCACCTCAGGAGACACCGACCTGCCCCAACGCCACCATGGAGGAAAGGTCATGGTGAGCAGGGCCTCTTAGCCCACACAGTGCAGCTAAGGAGGGGGAGTTGGAGAGAAATCCTCAAAATCATTCTTGCTCTCCTAAGTTGATAAAGCTGGCACTGTAGAAGAAAGGGAGAATTTCAGCTCTCTGAGAAACTGGAGGGGAAATTTCTCCTTCTTTTCGGAAGGAGAAATGTGATTTCTCCCAAGATAATACAGCTGACCTCCTTTTAAATCTGTGAAAATAATATCAAGCTATTTTGGGGAAATCTCTTTTGGCCTGGCAAGGGCACCTAGATGAAATCAATAACAAGATACCAGCTCTTCCCTCATCTCTGGGTTTTGAGATCCCTCTGGAGAAAGAGATGCCAATGGTGCAAAGTCGGAACCAACAGTTACTGCTGCTGGTTTTAGGGGTGGAAGCTGGTATTGTTATTGCTAGATTATTGGACATTGCAGGTAACACGTAGTTCTTCTCTCCCAGCTTCACCTCAACCTATCTTACCTTTTTAAGTGAGCAGGACTATAGTTAGTTTACGCAGGAGCTACCTAGTGACAGGTTCTTCTCATGGTAGAACCAGCCCTAAATGGTCCCTTGCCCCCTCTGCCCAACCAAGCTCCTTATTTTGGTCCTCCCCTAGCTGTAGGCTCCGGCAGCTGCTTGCCTCTGAGGTATTTTCTTTGGGATTACATAAGGAACAAATGACACTCCTGTTGTTTAGCATTCAGCAGAGTAGACCAGTGGAAAAATCAGTGTTTTCTGAAGCGAATGCTGTTATCTGAAGCCCCATGATGGCCTGGAGAGGAACAATTTCCTGCTCTTTGTTCTGGTGGGTCCTGCGCACAAGGTACAGATGCTTTCCTTCAGTGAAATGCAAGGAAAACCATAAAGCTGTGTGTTTTCTGCTGCACGTGAGTGCTGGGTGTCATCAGAGTGCGTGTCACACCAGCTCCGGCATTACTGAGCAGCTGATGAACCCATCTACATGACCCCAAATCGATGCTGACAGAGCAAAGTGTGCTCTTATTTACTGCGCACAGGATGACCTCTCCTGATAAAGCTTAGCATGGGTAAGGACTGAGGCATTCACATTGGTTTAAAAAGTTTTAATGATATTTCAAAGTCCAGTTAATGCCCTTTGATTATTCTAGAATTACAAACTTCACAGAATTTAATCCTGGTTATAATTTCTTTGCAACAGATGATTAAGATACCATTTTGACTTCATTTCACCTAAACGCATGGTGTGATTTTTTTAACTACACTTCATAGTGTTAAAACTCTATACAAACGTTGTACTCTGCGTACAAAAATAAGTGCTTCATGCACATGCTTTTTAATACTGTTTCTTGCCCTTTTCTTTGACATCTGTCTGAACTTTATATAAATACCTGAAAAAAAAGCAGACTGAAGTTACTGAACGTTGAAAGTGAGAAAAGTTTTCTACTAAAGTAGAAGTCATTGCTATTAGAGAGAGAAATGAGGATGGTGGTATTCTCAGACATGATTGAAAACACATAGATAGAAGAGAAAATAGAGTTGAAATGCCAGTAACACTCCTGCAACCCTGCAGTCAGGGTTGTCATCTTTTCTAATCTTGTTAATTGAGCTGTATTGAATAGCAACAAGAGAGGACAATAATACCTTGTGGCTCACCTGAAGCAGATAGATAATAAATAGAGAGAAATCTCCTTTAGCAGCAGTTGCAGAGGTTCTGAAGTGTCTATTTTTTATTTTATTAGAAGTGGCTAAGCTTTATGCTCCTGCTATCTGGGAAGAACGCTGTGCAAAGGAGTAACTGCGCATCATTGCCGTGCGTAGCTTTGATCCCAAAGTGACTTCTGCCACCCGTATTCCCACCTGAGAGCGGATTAATTGAGGAAAACTCGTGTGATGGGGTAAATTTTTTTGCAGGACCTTCTTTGAAAGCCCTTATCCCCATGGATACCTAAATATCTGCTCTCTGGGAGCCTCCAGGTCTCATAAACCTCAAAGCAAGGCCAATGAAAGGAACTACACTGCCCAGCACAGGAGGATGAGGCTGGCAAGAAACCTACCCCACCGCACGAGTGGGGTCAGCCATGGGGCTTGTCCTTAGGATAAACCAGGCCCCTGGTTTCTGCTGAGCTGTAGCAACGCCAGCAGGAGATGGAAGAGGGCTCAGGCAGCTCATAGAAAGCAAGGAACACACAATGAGCAACCAGGACACTGATAGTGAACACCCGACAGTGCCCATTTAAGTTTCCTAGTTTTAAGCAGCACACATAGGTCTAGGCAGAGAGAGAGAGAGAGAGAGAGAGAAATGTTATTACAAAGCTACAAAACACCTTCAACACATGTGTCTAACAGTACCACGAACTGTACAGCTTATATGATTTTGTTCCATTCCTATGAAAATCAAGTCAGATGAAGTGTTCCTAGTGGTCAACACCTTCTCATTGATCTTGTTTTTTGTTTTGTTTTGTTTTCAAATTTTTTTTTGCAAAGCTTTTGGTACATGTGATAAAGCTCTACTTACTCTAAAGCTCCAAGAAAAAGGTTTGGAGTAGTGTTAGGTCATGCAGACCTGCAAATAAATCTGGGGCCAGAGCTGCTCAAACTGATAGGCAACAGCATCTAACCACTGAGGGCAAGTGGCTCTTGTGACATGCTTGGTGAAGATGCTTGATTTTGCTCTCTGACAGAGGAAAAAGTAAACCTGAAATAACGCTGGGGAGGTAAGAAAGGGGATTTGGCTGTTCATTCATCTTGCGGGTTGTGAACTCTCCTGGTTAATAAATCTAAGGGCGACAGGGTGGAGGGTGTCAGATCTAGACTGAGCAACTCAATTTTTTTTAAGATACTTGTAGTCATCGAACACTGGATTTCTTCTGTATCTGTTGGGCACGGTTACACTGAGGTTAATCTGGTGGCTGATATATAAGGATAATTTCCTCCTCCTGTTAAGGAAAGGACACTATGCATCCCAAAGGAGTATGAAGCCAACAGCAGCTACCAGCGCTCTGCACAGCAGGAGAACCACGTGCTGCTGACGTATGTGAGTGACCCCAGGTATGTGAGTTCTCATGGGCTAATTAAATAAGAATTAGTCATAATAAATAGTGTTTTTCTGGTCCTCAACCCTCATAGTCCTAAAGATTTTCCTGCCTTTGCCTGAAAATTGTGTGGGAGAGGAGAACGCCCCATTCTTGGTTGTTTGGTGGTGGATAGGTGTGAAGGGATGTTGCAAATTGAGAAGGAAAACTCTGCTGAATGTTTGCTTTCTGCTGAAAAAAAAAACAGATTTGCATTCAAGAGTGTGCAACAGGGAGAGTGGAGAGCTGGGGATTGCTAGAAACACTGCTTCCCTCCCAGACTGTCAAAATCACAACCTGAATGGGACCTGTTCTGTTTTCAGCATGGTTTGATGCTTGTAAACACACACACACAGTGGTACATATATATATATATATATATCTACATATATATACCTGAGAACCACTTATCTTCTGGGATACTATTCTGCTTTTTGGTATGAATATCTGATTTTTACTGATTTTCTCTTAATTGTTTTTCCTCTCCCTCATGTTCTGTTATGAAGCTAGCAACCTAAAAGAATAAAACAGACTAAAATCTCATTTGAGAAGACAGATTAGCTAAAAAATCATGAGGATTTTTCCCACCCGTGCTCAAATTAAGGAGACTATTGCTGCAACAGAGTGTTAAAATGCCCCGTAGCCATCGCTACGCGTAGCTACTGCAAAGGTAGGGTAGGCTTCATAGGCAGCGTAAGCGGCTAAATCTTGTCCCATTGTCATTGCTTGCTTGAGCTGGGTGGCCGTGACAGTCGCAGCTGCGTTAGCAATGGTGTATCCTGCAGGAAGAGAGAGATGCAGAAATACAAGTGAGGGGAATGATGCTTTAAGGCCACCTGAGAGTCGGTTTCAGAATGATGAATTTGTTCATGGGTAGATGGGAATGATCTAATTTGATTGAATATCTTACACTGGGCATGTTTTCCCTCTGGGGTCTGTGTTTCATGTAGCAAAATTAACAGCTGCATCTGGAAAATTAATGTATTTTCTCACCTATTATTTGTTAAATATGTTACCTAAAAACTCCTTCTGGAGTATTTTCCCTCAGTCTTGGGTTATCTCTGAACTGAGACGGTAGTAATGCTGTTTTGCACAGTCTCTCTCACACGTGGCATAAGTACAGCAAGGAAATATAAGCAATACAGAGCAAAATCTGAGCAGGTTTCATAGACACGCTGTTTGTGCAGCTAGGGAATATACACTCTGACATCTTGCACAGCCCAAGGATGTGCAATTCTAGACATTGCACATACTTGCTGCATACTAGACATGCTGCAGTTAGGAGAGAAATGCTTCCTATGCAACACTGGGGGAGAAACTACTTAGTAAAATGGTACTTTTTCCCATCCGTTTTTCATGGAAAATGTGGTTTCAACACTTCGAAATTTTCCGTGGGAAAATATTAGCTTCACTGATTTCAAATGAATCACTGGGAAAACAAACATCGTTTGGGGCTGGCTTGTCTGAAAGCAGAGTAGAGGTTGACCACAACATTTTGTTTTGAGAGACTCAAGCACTGAGAGGAAGCGCAGATTTGGGAGGGGTAGCTGGGGTCTCCATCAGCATCGCTGGCCCAAACTCCATCCCTCAGCACCCAGCATCGCTGACCAACCAGCTAGGTGGCCAAGCATCTGGACTGACTCAACCTCAATCAGGTACAAGAGCCTCTCCTGGGGAAAAGGGACATATGAGGCAACACAGAAAGTATATTCTTTTTTTGCCATTATCACCATGGGAAAATAGGAGAGATTTGCTATAAATTAACTATAATTGCTCAGAGTAAAGTATCTCCTTCATGTCTGCAAACTAAGATGTGTCTCTTCATATCGGAATTGAGAAACTGGTGATTTAATGAGCAATACTTGACACCATCATAACAGAAACAAGCTGCTACCTGTGTTTGGCCTGAAGTGTGCAGCACCAAGCAAAGACCGGTGCATGTGGCAGGCAGATCTTTAATGCCTGCCTATTCGCTGGGCTTCCAAGGCACATAAATAAGGGCGGATGAAAGCAAAAGGAGAGATGCTAATGAAGCAGTAAGTGGGGGCTGGATTCGATAGTGTCTCCATTTGGTTTCCACGCTGCGGAAGCAAGCACAAGCCCAGACAAATTGATTTTTCTGTGGTTTTTGCGGACTTCTGCAGCAGGAAGCCGGATAGATTTTTTTTTTTTAATACATCACTGAAACGCTCCAAACAACTCAGTAGTACTGACTAATGCATTCCTCATGTGCAGTTTGGCATAAGTTGTTCCCGCTACATCAGAATAATCATCATGCTGGAGAGCACAGTGAATGTAATGCCTACAAGCTGGATTTCTGTTCCTGGCTTCAGTTTTCCAGAGTTTCCCTAGCTGTTTTGGGTAACTAGCTGCTTTGGGTATGGGTATGAATTTCCCAACTAGAAATATAAACCTTGAAAGGCAGATGGGAGAGAGGTTGGATCAGAATCTGAATGTCGCACTTGTGTCATTGGTCAAAACTGTTGATAGGAAACAGTTTTCCCAGGAGATGTCAAGGTGACTATGACTTGATCAGCTTGTGGTGAAGAAGGCCTATACCATCCTGGACTGTGCTGGCTAGAGCAAAACCAGGGAGACAAAGTTATTCCCTTCCTTGGCAATGAATCTGGAATCTGATTCCAGTGTCCAGTTTGGGCCCCCCACTTCAAGAAGCTTCCACAAACTCAAGGAGAGTCCAGGGCAGGTAGGTCCCTGGAGCAGGTTGTCAAGTGGTGGGAGATCTCCAACCTTGGGGGCAGCCCAGAGGCACCGGGCACAGCCTTGAGCAGCCTGCTGTAGGTGCAACATTGGCCCTGCTCTGAGCTGGGCTTGGGCTGGAGACCCCAACCAGGGCTGCCTCCAACCTGAGTTACTCAGTAAGTAGATCATAAGTGGTCTGAAAAATTGTCATTATACAGAGAGTAAAGATATTGCACCCAGAATTACTGTCAGCCAAGGTAAAGGCATGCAGACACATACACCCAGATGCATCATGCCCCCCATGCAGTGACTGTTAACTGGTCATATATATAGACATATAGAAGAAATTCCATGGAGAAAACCAAATTCCAGGAGATTCTTGCTGTACAGACCTTCACATACCTGGAAAAGCGGGTGCTGCGGGAGGCACCTCTGTCCCTTCCGTGGGAATCCCTAGGGTCTGTAGGGTGTATTCTGCTGCATATGTCTTGGCTTCATCGATATATGCACTGAGCTTGGGAGGTGTGAAGGGATGTCTGCGGATAAAAGAATATAGGAGCTTGTTTGCTTTTCTATTTTTTTTCTCTTTCAGGACTTTCCAGCAATGTCAGACACTGCACACCGAATGGAAATGGGAGTTTTAATTGTGTTGAAGCACGAGCAAGGATCTCCTCCCTGTTGCGGTCCAGTCTGTTTTATCAGCCCTGGTCCTTGTTTTGGGCAAAACATCCTTTCTGATCATGCTACCAAGCTCCAAAGCACATTCCAAGTCCAAAAAAAAAAAAAAAAAAGCCTTATGGAGCCAGAGTCTTTTGATAAACTACATGGTAGTTTTTCTAACTACAGGTTAAACTACATAGTGTTTTACATCAGAAGTGTTTAGGAACATGTATGGATCTTAGCAGCTTGGGCACATATGCTCATATTTTTCTTTTTCCTAAAAGAACAGGATTGGATTTGTTCTCCTACTTGAAAAAAAATCATGCCTTTGCCTACTTGTTTTTGGCTTTGCGTAGAGTTTTTGGACTGTCAGCGAGAGAAAGCCAAGCAGGGCAGGCCTTGCTGTGTGCAGTCTTTAACTTATGGTTGTTCTTCCCTATGATATCCTTAATAACTAAAAATAGACACTTATATGGCTGTATTTTCAGAGAGATGCTAGATGAAATGATCTTTAAAAAAATATCCTAAATCCCACCAAGAGAAACAACCAACGTTTACGTACATGGCAGGGTTTTGGCTGGCAAGGGCAGGAATCGTGATTTTGTATAAGAACAGCTGTCTCTGGTCTTGGCCGATTGCAGAATGCAGCTGATAAACAGGCTGTCCCCAATTATTTTTCTGGCAGATTTCTTCTAAGATCTGTAAGGGAAGGGGAAAATAAAGAGGTATTTGTGTTGGTTAATTGTCACACAGTCTCTCACACTCTTCCTTCCCTCCAAAGGGTTTTCAGAGGTGCACAGGCAGCTTCCAACCTTCAGCTAAGCCAAAGAAAAGTGGTAATTTGGGCCACTTGGAAATATAAGATTCATCTAGACATCTCATTCCTTAAAATACTGTTTAATGCCTGAAGGTAATTTTGACCCTGATGCCTTTGTCTGTTCTATTTTATTTTCTTATTAGCAGGATTTGCTTTGAGTCCCCACCAGCTCTATGCATTGCTTTTTAACGACATTAAAGCACTGTGGTTGCATTCATCTGCTGTTTGATGCCTCTCTGACTTAGTGGAAAGAAGCCTATGAACAGTCTAAAATAGTCTTTAAGAAAGGCTGTATTTCTGTCCAATTAATTACACAGCCTTCAATAGGCGATTTTGGCATCTAGTTTGCAAGAGAAACACTGAACCGTTCTGCCCTCTTGCCTAAGAACAGCTTATTCAGTGCTAATTGGGAAAATATTGTCCGGAAATGCTTTCGCTTCATCTTCTTTTTTTAACTCCCTAGGTAGCCGGTGTCCCAAACGGATCTGAACGAAGCTCAACCTTCTCATTCCTCCCTAGCATCGATGTCTGGAGCAGCTGTTTTTCCAAATAACTCCACCAAGCTTGACCTTTGAGACCTGATTGAGAAGCTGCCGGGTTTGCCCCAAATTTTTTCATTCCAGGTTCCATAACAATTTACAGAACAGTGGCACAGGCAAGCAAATTAACATCCAGATACCAGAGAAATGGAAAAAAAAAAGAAAACTCTCATAGTCTGTTGAAACTGAAACAGCCCAGAGCAACCTGTGGTGACTGAGATGTTGGCTCAGACCATAGGCCTCAAAGGACACCTCCAGGTTGACTCTTTTTTTTGGTAGTCTACTTTATTGAAATGTTTAAAAATGATTGCTTTACTATTTTTTAATTATATCTGCTGTTCTGACTGCATTATGAAGAGGTTGACCGACCTTGTGGATGTTAACAAGGTTGTCCTGTTAACACTGTTGTCCTGTTACGCAGCTGGCACATGGTGTGGTGAACCAGGCTGTGACTGTTTGAGAACAGTGGACATTGGACTTCTATCTCCTGTTTAGGGTGGGCAGGAGGTTTCATGTGCACTTTACACACTTCGATAACCCCACTGAGCATATCTATAGAGTGGGAAAATGTCAAAAAAAAAAAAATCACCTGATCTAAGGTTCTGCAGCAATACTGTTTCACCCCCCAGCTATGCTGCTAAACTGGATTAAAGGGTTTGTGAAGCTTTCCAGGGGGAGAAAAAGGCAAATTTCCACTTTCAAGGGTGGAGGCAGGAAAAATAGCATGTTTTTTGTGAACATTGGCAATTTTTGCGAACATACTACAGCAATCCAAGTGTTAATCACCAGAGATGTAATTCTAACTGCAAGGTGAGGTTAACTATTAATGTTACTTTGGGTGATTCTGCGGAGGACGAATTGCCGTTAGATCCATATCCCCAAAAATTTATTACACGTTTTTTTTCTTTATTTGTGCTGCTTTGGAATGATTGCGCAGAGGCAGCAAAGCTCTGTGCACTACCATGCCAGAATCTGTTTTGGAAAATGAGTGCTTTTGTTTCTAGTAGAACCACTATTTCTGTTTCACACACATTTATTCCACAGCAAAATCTTATGTGATGCTCCCTATTTATCAGATCTGTTTGGGGAAGGAATTTCTTTGCTCCACAATGCTTTTAAGGAACGATAGTCCTAGTTAAACGGACTTCACATCCTTGGGGATGTGTGGAAACTAAATCTTGAGCTGGGCAGGTAGGTATTTTAAGATACAAGTAGGTAGTCATTTCTTTATTTTTCCACATCACTCAAGATTTATGCATGAATATACTCATCGGTGCCAAATATAAGCAACATCTCTTCTCCCACAAGCCTCTTAGAAGAAGACTAAGTCTGACCAGAAGGTTTAATAGATTCTTCATGAACGTACCTGAGGAGCAAGCTTGATCCCTTGAGGTTTTAGAGTGATGTGGTTCATCGGTGTGAGCTCCATGCCTGGCAAGAGGTCGTAGAGTTTATCCTCTCCCCTCTTTTCTCCTTTGACCTGGTATCCGCGCCCCAGGCCCGTGTAAGCCAGGTAGCCGCGACCTCCTAGTCCTCTAACTCCCGCAGCCCCTACAGGTACATTCATGTAAATTTCTAGGAATGTAAGAAGGCATTAAACCGAATCAAATCACCGGAAAAATTACCCTGATTCTCGCTGTAATGGAAAAGTTAGCCCCACTCGCTGATTTGGGGGGAAGAACATGGGCTAGGAGGGTCAGCCACCTGAGGTCACCATGCTCCCATGTTTAATTTTGGTTTCCTGAGGAAATCAGAGTTTATGCTTATGGGAAACAAGGTCATTTTTTTTCATATTATGTTTCCATTTTGATTTTCAAGAGCACCACTTGGAGCTCAAGGAGACCATGGAGCAAGAGACGAGGGGTAGGTTATCACATCTGCTACCTGAGGTAGCCTCATTAGTGCATGCAAAACCACGCTGGGCAGCAAGGCAACTTTCTGCTCCCCAGTTTCCTCCCTTCTTTGGGAAGGAGTAAAAATTGGTTGACCTGGTCTTTTTCAGCCTTCCTGAGGTACCAGACAGGATTTGATGTTTGCTGCAGGACCTGGTCATAGGTTGCGGACACAAGTTCACATTGCAGCAGGCTTTGGAAGGACAGATTACTTTTTGCTAACCTCCAACTCTACTTCCACACAGATTTAACTGTGGGGCACTTGAGCATGGGGATACAATTTGATTGCAGGTCTAGATACCCAGGATCAAAGATAGTCTCAATAACCTACAGAAATACTACATACTTTATATGTATTACTTATTATTCCATTATTTACTCTGGAGAGAGAGTGATTGGAGAGCTGTTTTGAGACAACTGCCCCATGTGTTCCAGGGGCATAGTTATTTTTCCATGTCCTGCTTGGCATGCTGGAAGATCTCTGTGTTTTCGGAAAGGGTAAAATACTAAAAACTGTGTGTCTCTTTTTTTGTCCTGCTCTTGAAGGGATCCAGAGCCCAGGGCAACAATGACCAACAGTAAGTTGGGTGGTATCAAGTGCACTTCACTGTTGACTTGAGACAGTAGTGGTTGGACGGGTGGGAATCTGAAAAGCTTTGGAGCACCATCAAGCTCTCATAACTTCAAGGGATGAATCCCAGAAGGGTGTAGAGCACTGAGAGCTGCTGGGTTTTGGTGATGGGAATATGAGATAATGTTTGCATGACAACCCCCACCCTTAAGAAAACACAAGAAACTCAAGTTTGCAGCCACTCTCTGAGGAGGGTGTTAGAAGAGCTGGCTGACGGTGCCATGTCCCAGATGCTCTTTTTAAGAAAGCATTAGCACCAACTGCAACGTTACAGATGGACACACTGATAAAAACACGGGGGATTATTTCATACACTTTTGCCCTCAGAAGGAGTGAAGAAAGAGTCATCTACAATCCATGCAGGTTCATTTTGATACTGCCATGACTAGAGTTACCTCGAATGGATGGGGGTCGGATAACGCTCCTGCTGGTCAGCCCCTTGGCAGCAGGGAAATGAAGGTTGGGGATAGCTGCGTAGGCTTGGGGTGCATAGAAGACGGGAGCACCGAGGTAAGTGGTCGCAGGGTCATAGACGTGTCCGAAGGCGTAGGTGTATTCTCCTTGCAACATGGTGCCTCGTCCCCCGGTGCCCCGGGTGTATCTGACGTAGCTGTCTTTGTCCACGGGTTTGGCTAACGTCACTTCGATGGGGGACCCATCTAGCACCTTCACGCCAGTTTGGCAGGGAGAGGAGATGAGAGAGAAGAACAAATGTGAGGAGCAAGGATCATCCTGCCAAGGGCAAGAGCTTCCCTTCATAGTGTGTTAACCAGATCTATGAGATTATATATTCTTCATTATCATCTAGCAATAGCATTAAAAATAGGGGCAGGACTAACATCTCTTTGGGAAATGCTCTTGCCTTCTAACACTGTGAATTACATGCATGGCAAGGAATGCTAAATATAGCAACCTCCTTGCAAGATCTGCATCTGGATTTGGACCAGATGCTTTGGGTTGACCTTGCTCGTCCCTGTTTACCATTCACATGCTTCCCCACAAATGTTTCTGCTGGCAGACACCACACAAGCATGAGTGTACGTGAGCCAAGGGAACACACAGCCCCACATTTTCTGCTCCTTGTTTCAGAGTTGTTGAGCTGCTTTTTGAGAGGTGAACTGATATTCGATTTGGGCAAAGCATTTAGCAAGTAGCCAGAAGCCAAAACCCATCAGTCTGCAAATACCACACCAGTTGAAAACTGAATTCAGGAATATAAAGCAGAGAATAGCGCCATCACTTCCAGGATGGTCTGTAAGTATTAAGCCACTCAATGTTATTTCAGCAGCCTGCTGCATAGGGGCCCTGTGAGATTTATATTAGCTTTACCTTCCCGTTCAAGGCTTTCATAGCTTCCACTGCGTCTTCTCTTTTATGGAAGTGCACGAATGCATAGTCTCTGATTTTCTTTACTCTCTCCACTGCGCCTACAGAAAAGGTTGGAGTATTAGTTTGAAGGCAAGTCAGGCAGCGAAACCCTGTGCTGAAGGAGCAAACTGTGGTGTGTTGTGAGGCTGGAAGAGCAAAGGGCAAGAAGACAAGCGCTCTCTTCCCTCTCTAGATGTATATATCCATCGCGGGAAAGGAAATACAGTGGTTGTAGTATTTTGAGTAAGAGTTTGAGTTCTTCACACCCATCTACTACAGTTTTCCATTCCCCTTGTCAACTCATCTTCTGCTTTGTGGAGCTCTGATACTTGCTGGCAATATGAAAAAGTTGAGTTGGGCTCCAAAATGACCACGTGAGTTTCTGTTCTCTGTGGTGATAAGCTGTAGACTCCTCACATTAATTTTCTTCTCCAGTATTTCACCTTTCCCACTCCTCTTGGTTGGGAAGCACATTGCTAACCACTGAGACTTCTAATGTCTTCATTCCACATTCACGTAAAAATAGGTGATTTAATACTTAAAAATACTGAATTATTCTTATGTTGGCTTCTCCCCCCTTTACAGATGAACAGACAACTTATCCTATCACTACAAAAAGTACTTACTTAATCAACTACAAAAGAAAAATAAATGGTGTTAAGAGGGAGTCATTAGGAGGTCCAGGGCTGAAAATGAAGTCTATCCCAGCCTATAATCTGAATGTGAATGTCTTGAAATTATCCTGCAACAGTAAGCAGCACTTTGTTTCCTAGTGGGACGAGAGGGAGATTTTCTAAGCCCCAAGCAATGGGAGTTAGGCGCCAATGTCTTGTTTACAAGTCAAGGCTTTAATGAACTCTCTGTGCCTTGGAAATCCCTTCCTGTGTTACTGATTCTTGCTGGTGTCCTGATCTTACTCTCTTTCATGCCTCTACTAGAATAAAGCAATGCACTATCCTCTCTCAGGTCATCTCCATGGAGAAACTCCTTGTGTGGCATCACTGGGGAGGGATGTTTTCCGCCCCAGACACATCTGGAGAGCACAACCTTCCTGCTATCAGAGCAGAGCATGTGCTGGATAAGATTACAGCAGACAGCTCTCAAGGACTTGCCCCTCTTTGATGCTCTCTTGGACAGGGATGAGCATTACACCACGATCTCTAGGGAACCAGGGCAGTTTTGTTTCTGTTGACCAAAGTGATAAGCGAATCTGCAGAAGTCATCTGAGGAGGGGAGAAGCAGCATCAAATTTGGCACCAGCTCGTTTAAAGCGTGTCACTTCTTTGTGCTGTAGATAGACACTGGGTGCATAAACAGTACTCCTACCAATGCGCTTATGGAACTGGTGATTTGGAATCCACTGTGGCTCTTGTTCCCTCATGGGCACCTCTAGATTTTAACTCTTACTTGGATATTTTTTTTTAGTGGATGATTTGCTATTGTCAAAACGGTTTCTAAATTCGCTGGATCAGATGTATATTTGAGGCAAAAACACAGCACAAAGAGCAATGCAGATAATCAAGGGAGCACATGGATCATTTCAGATCTTTGCTGGCATTTTTGATTGTAATCTCACTATAAATTACATTGCATTTATTCTCCCAAAAGCACGGCTTTTGCTTGTGGTGTGCATGTTTTTTAAAGCTGTTCCATTCTTCAAAGCATGTGAGAGCTCTAAAAAATCCACAATAAATAAAGCTGTCTAGAAAACCAAAAACAAAAAGAGAGATATTGCAAATGCCAGCACGAGATTGACGAGATTGAGTCAGAAGTAAAATGATAAAGCAGCAAAAGGGGAAATTGAAGATGACGTAGTTTGAAATCTTCCACTGTTGTGTTCGAAAACTTTTTTTTTCTTTTTTTTTTTGGAGCAAACCAAATGAGCATTACAAAAATTTCATATGGATTTTAAATGCATTTCTGAGGATGGGAAGCAATTCAATGTTCAGGAGCAAAACTAAATAAATAAAGAAGCAGTTAATAGAGTGGGATGCAACATATTTAACTGAGGGGTAAAATGTGATTGCTGACAGATAGAGAGTTGCTACAAGTATCAGATGATAATCTCAGAGGAAAGAAATTTCCAACAGATCTACGCATTGCAGCCTTTTGAAAAAAATGTATGGAGTAGAAATGAAAAGTTAGTGATGGAAAAATGAAGCCCTGTAGTGTTTTTTTAAAAAGCTAACTGAAGGAAGCTAATAGAAATAAGATGAAAGATGATTTCGCTTTGCCAAGCACAGTTACAAATGCCTGACGGATGGTGTGGCTTGGAGAGCTGCAGAAGTGTATTATTTTTACTTTGTTGTTTTTGGTTGAATTTTCTAAAGCCTGATCGACTCCGAAGTGAAAAATCCTTTGAAAGCCAGTGGGATTACTATTCTCAAACAAACCTACTTGCTTTTTGAAAATCTCACACTAAGTGCATGTAGTATATGCCACAAGGGAATATTACCTTGTTCTGGATTAAATGATAAGCATTTGTTATTCACATATTGACAGTAGAGCTTTTTTTGGTAGAGAAATGATAGAAGTCGATGGATAGATAGATTAGATAAAAGAAAAATGTAAAAAGAAAAAGAAAAAGAAACAACCAAACAACAAACAAACAAAAAACACCAAGGTGCTATCTTAGTTTCTTTTGCTTGTTCACTTTACGATCCTCTTTTTTTTTTTTCTTAGACTATGCTTTATAAGGTCTCTCTAAGGAAATTAAATTCTTCTCAGGAACAAAATGGAGGCATTTGGAGAAAAGAAATGCCCAAATCAAGCAGCTGTTTCACAAGCTATCTCTCTTTTTAAGAAAGACAGAAATTCCCAGACCAGATCCTTTTTATGATATAGGCCTCCCCATGCAGCATTTTGGAACTCTTCCAGCCATCTCGAAAAGGTTAGTAGTGCTGCTAATTGGGAATTAAGCAGCTAGAGGGATGATGGGATGGGCACGTAGGATGGGAGCAATCACTTTAATGACAACTTTTGTGGCATTCCCCTGGAACATTTTTAGACAGAAAATCTGTTATATTTGTCTCTTCCATTTGGCACCTTACCAATGAAGGAAGATTTCCATGTGCAGTAGGAATTCTTCTTTTGGTGCTACCACGCCAATGGGTTCCTACCTTGTTTAATGTTGTTGAATTCCTTTTCAATGGTCTCTTCGGTGGTCGACAGCATGAGATTCCTCACGTAGAGGATCTTTACTGATGACATGGTGTCCTCATCCACCTCAACTTCTGGCTCTGCCCAGTCAACAGCAATTGGGTGGCCCCATAACTGGATCCTACCTTTAAAGGCAAGGACATCATCAGTGTCAAACATACTCGTGTCCTTTCTGCCTATGAGCAGGACTTATTTCACTTGGATTTTGTTCAAGCTTCACACTTCGATTTTGCTCAAGCTAATACCCTAGATGCCTGCATAAATGCAGCATGCAGAAAAGAGACAAAATAAGACATGATTCACAGAGGTTTGCATTCCCTGGAGTGCTCTGTGGAGGGGAATACTTTAATGAACTTAGTTCTTCTGTGAAAATCCCTGTAAATGTTTAATTCCCTCAGTCACTGGAAGTGGATCCAACAGTTTCAGATGGACAAAGCAAGATAATAATTAGTCTGTGTGGAATTGTATAGTCCTGCCCGGATAAAGGTGCCATGGAAAGTAGGGAATAAAGGAAACTAAGTGTGATGAGGCATATCATGCGTGTCAGTTTGGAGAAGCATATAGTCTCTGCATACAGTGGATTGAGGTTTTGAGGAGCGGGGAATAGGAATAGTAAAGAAAAAGCAGTCAAAAGCAATGTTGTGGTCAGATTATCCTGCTGGGGTCCAAAGTGGTTTGCATGTCATCAATTAATCCGTTAGGGAATTATTTCAGTGGTTTTCAATACGTGAATTGAAAGCTAACTGCCAAGAACTTGTCTCAAAGTCAGCTAAATTGCAGCAATGAGCATGAAAAGGAGGGTAGGGCAGAGGTATCTCTATCTAGTGATGTTTTTCATCTTCTCCAGATGACAATGGTAACTCTGTCTGCGTTTTTTTCTTCTTTATCTCCTTCAGCACATCTTGGAGGGAGGTTTCCCTCCCCCTTCCCTTCTAGACCATCTGAAGTCTGGTCATCCATGAACACCTGGAGACCTGAATTGCATGTGCTCCTCTTTTGCTTCTGGCCAGTGTTATCAGCAGATGGATTTTTTTTTTCCTGAGCCTGGCACACAGTGCTTTGGAGGTGCAGCATGGACAGCTTTCGGTCTAAGCACCATAGAAATTGCATAGACTGTGTCCCAAGTTGTCCCTAAATTGGAAGTCTCGAGCACATTGCACACAATAGGGCTACCTTTCCCATCTGTAGTACTCTGCTCAGGATTTTAAGTTAACCCTCAAGGCTACCAGTTCAAGCTGCATTTATTCCTACTCTGTTCCTTCATTCTTGCTATGCAAACCATGAAAAAAGATGTGCTGGGAGATGCTAAACTGATTCAAAATGCAGAAGCTGCAGAATAAAAGGAAAACCAGTCAACGTAAAATATCCCACAATGGCGAAGCATATGCAGATACACATCAGTTATTCAATTCATGCATGTTTGTGGCAATAAGTAAAAGGCATTTAAAGGACTCCTGATTTTTCAGGGACAGACATATAGAAAGAGTAGTTATGTGGGACAATGCAGAACGAGCAAATCTCAAAACCGAATGTTGACTGAGTTCTGGCAGTGGTAAGCAAACTGAGTTCAGTAAAGTTGAGTTCAGTAAAGAGTTGACTTCAGTAAAGAGTCAAGTACTGAGTTGAATAAAGAGTTGAGCATAAGAAAGTACAAGAAAAATGGTGAAATCACTCCAAACGCACTTAATTGTAAGTGACTCTGTCATCTAATACCTATTAAACTTCTGCTACTTTGTAATGGCTCTTTAGCACCATTCCCCAGTGCTAAGTGACATAGGCTCATTCTTTATATTATTTAAATCCTAATGCAATTCCTCTTTTAGAAGTCTTCTTCCTACATGGAAAATATCACTTTTCAGGAAAGCCCTCAGATAATCCTTGCGGTTGAGTATGTTCCTAAATGCTTTCCTGAGTGATGCTCTCCAATTGGCTATACAAGGCTATATTTTATTTATAACCCAGAACAGCCATAGGATAATAATATAAGTCCTAGAACAGAGCTGTACAGACATATGTAGCTAGATCCATCTCGCTATACTTTCAATAAACTCCTCCTTGAAGAAGTGTGTGGATAATGAGCATGGTGATAAATCAGCATCTGCAGAGGATTGCCTGTCCCATGTCCTAGGGCCACAGCACATCCATCAGGCAGGCTGGTGTATTGGGGTCGCTTCAGGCATTTCTAGCGACTGAGGGAAAGCCCAGCCCTCCTCTGCATCGTGGTTCTTCTGGGGACTTCCATCGCCTCACAAGCTGTAGGTACGTGGCTGTAAGGCGAAGCTGTCCCAAACAGCCCAGGTCTCCTTACTAACCTGGTAACAGCTTTCTCCTGGCCATCGCTGCTGCCCGATGACTTTCATATTCCACAAAAGCAAAGCCTCGGTTTTTGGTTTTGTCAGCCGCGCTTGGGTACACGATGACATCCACGACGCCATCGGTGACTTTCTTCATTTCTGCTAGGATTTCCTCCCTCTTCTTTGTTTTGGGTATGCCCCCCACAAACAGACGGCAGTTGTCCACGCTGGCACAGACCCCAAGGAGACGCCCATTCCTGCATATGAACAGCATTTCGGGTTTGTCCCAAAAACACAGCTTCAAACACAACACTCCGATGGTAAACATTGACTGGGACATTCAGGTCGTACCTACAGCCTCCGATCCCAGCCACAATTCCATACTTAGTAGTTTGGAATAACACAATGATTGCACAGAGAGACAAGGAGGGATTTGCTTTTCAGTTTTGAGTATCTAAATAACCTTCCTCTACGTAGCAGGGGAAAATATGGGATGTATAACAGAACAGATTAATGTATTATATTAAGTTAAAATTGCTGTGAAGCTCTTTGCCAGGCTTACCTGATTTCGTAATTATTGAGTTGTTTTATTGCATTCTTTGCCTCCTGTTTATTAGAGAAGGTTACAAAGGCGTAGCCCCTATTATTGCCATTAAAATCCATCATCATCCGCATTTCATAAATTTTGCCAATCTGTAAACAAAATGAAAAGTTGTTCTAAAGTTTGTCAACGAGGTGGGAGATATTTAAACAAGACTGGGTTCTTCCTCAATTACATGACACCAGGATTTCTGATCTCACTGACCTGAAGCCACATCAGGGCTCAGAGCCAAGATGAATGGTTTCCTGCAGGGAAGGTGAGACCTGCTGGGTGGAGAAGGGGAAGGGGCTGGAGGAGCTGCCACCAAACCAAAAGCAGATTTGTACCAGCTTCCTGAGGAAAGAACTAAGGTTTCAGTAGAGAGTTTTCCTAGTCTGGGCCAAATCACCTGCAATTCAACCCGGAAATTTATCACTGATGAGCAAAATGACTGCCAGCCATAAAAACTTACTTTTTCACACAGTGGTATAAGTTCATCTTCAAAGAGGTCTCGGGGCAGTTTACCAATGAAGATCTCGCACCCCCTTTCTGGCGGAGGGCCATCCCAACCAGGTGGTGGACCTCCGTATTTTCTTTGCCCATTTTCCTGTTGTGGAGAAAAATAAAAGGATGGCTTAAAACATGCAGATTTTACATGTGGATGAAATTCTCCTCTGGGCAAGGAACCCCGGCTTTTGTCCAACTTGACATGACATACTAGCCATTCACCATTACCAGGGTGTTACCTGGTAAAGCACTCTCTTTTTCCGTAAGGAATAACTCTCTACAAACTCAAAATAGATGATAGAGTGTGCGTTGCTTTCCCCATTGATGTATCTATGCTGCAAAACCTCAATATCCCTTTCCGTAGGATGGGTGAAGCGCTGAAAACGGGGTTGATTTGTAACTAGATGAATTTCCCTAAGGAATATGCCTCTGTGAATTGAACAGGAGGTTGCTTCAGTAACCTCATTTTTCTTCAAATGTCCAAGATGGAGATAACAAAATAGCTCTTTGAAAAACAGAGGTGGTTTTGGCTATAGAAAGTGAACCCTTGTGGAATGTGAATGAGTTTGGGAGTATGTAATATGGCAAAACGTACACACTGATTCTTCATCCAACACTGATTAGCAATGGTGCGTCTCACACGTTAGCAACTGGCAAAGAGCTTCCAAAGACACTGGAAGAATCATGCTTGAAATCAGGAGGGTTTTGTAAAGGGAGAAGACATGGTGACTTCAGACAGAGCTAACACAGAGAAAACATTCAGGATGCAGGTTGCAAGGGAAGAAATTACGAGAGAGATGTGGACAAAATGATGAGTGGAGGGCAGTGAAGATGGATAGGAGTTGCCTTGTAGACCAGTCAGGGAGCCCAAGACACCATCAGTAGTAAGAGATTCTGGAAAACAGAGCAGGCATCTCACCACACATGGAAAAGGTTTTCACCAGCAACTGGACTTAGCAAAGAGACAGCAACACCTGGCCCAAAGCCTGCTGAGGAGCTAGGCCTGGGGTTTAGCATGAAGGGATGGTGCAGGGGAAGAAGTGACAGAGCTGGGCTGACTTGAGATGAATGTCTGAATGACTGAGGCCTATAGCACAGGCACATCCTTGCAGGAAACTAAGATTAGCATACCAGGTAGAAGAAGGAACAGGCTATTGAAAGAAATGCTGCCTGCATGTTAAAAGCTAGAGATATTTATCATCCCACTTGCAAACCAAGTGAGAGAAAATCAATCAGTTGTTTTTTTTTTCATCTTGCCAATGTATGTTGGATCTGGTGTGTGAAAAGACTGCAAAAAATAAAACTCCTCTTTCTATCTCCAGTGCCTTCATATGTGGCTTATAGGCAGCATCTAAATGGTCTGGCTGCCACAATCTTCCCCCTAAGAGAGGGAAGGAGGATCAGCATTGTCCTCTTCACCAAGACAAACAACCCTGGCACATGTTAAGCAGGGAGGTGTTTGGCTCAGTGGTAAGTAGGCAGGAAGAAAAAAAGCATGAAGAGATGGAACAGGGAAGTGAAGGGGACAAAAGAGAAAAAGGTAAATGGGAAAGAAAGTGAAAAAGTGGGGAGAAAGAAGATTGTGGGAAAATCTGTGACTGAAAAATGAGCTATTGCCAGATGTAGATGTCACTGAAAAGCATAAGATGAAGAATACCTCAGCTTTTTATCTTCTTCTTCATCTCCCTCTTCCCAGCATAAGACACGGAGAAACCACATCAACTCCAATGTAAAGAAGGGCAGAAAGGGCCTCAAAGGCCACAGGCCCAGTCAATGGCCTAGTTCTGCTCATTCCTGCAAGTTGAAGGATTGTTTGAAAATACTTCCCCCACCGCCAAGACTCAAGTTTTTTGCTTTGGGCTGTTGTGCCCTCTAGTGCCACATAAAGAAAGGCAAAGTTCAAGACCTTCCTAAAATTCCCTGTTTCCAATCACTGCTGCTTAGAGAACACAAAGCTGCTCATACAGTTGCCCGGGTTTTTTGAAAAATTAACTTGTTTTGGCTGTGCTTATCTAAGGAAGACCTGCTGGGCTTGGAGGGATCGTCCTCTTCTCCATCTGCCCTGAGCAGAGCCAGTTCTCTGCTTGGAGACCTTGAGGACCGGCCTGGGAGCAAACTTCTGGCTATTGGGCAGCTCATGTACCTGTCTCACATGGATTTGTGGTGTCTGCAGGATGAAATGCAGACCTAGGGATCACGCATCAAGCTTCTTATGGCTAACACTGGACCTAAGCTTATCAGAAAACCCAAGTGGTTGATGAGATTTCTCTGCTACTCTACTGCCACGACTTACACAAGCAATTCCAACCCTTCCCAAGATTAAGCTGTGCTCAGTTTTCATTCCTGCTTATCATAACGGCATCGACCAAAGGATTCCTGGAGGAATACCATCTGGTTTATAAAAGACAGCATCTATAAAACATTCCTAGGCCATACATGTAGTGGAGAGGGAGATAGGAGAATTGGCCAGAAGCAAAGCTTCACACTTAGAAATTTGCTGCTCCTGATGCAATGTATCGATTCGAGATGAAAGCAGACACTGTACAAAAGAAAAAAAAAAAAAAAAAAGACGTGACTCTGAGTTCCTACCTGGATCAAATTATATCCCGTTCGCTGAATTAATGCACGGAGGGCAGCTTCTTTCTGTGTGCCGGTCAATCCATCCCCGGATTTGTGATTTGATTCCATTGTGAGTGATTATCAGCAAAAAATCAGGTTAATTAGGGGTGCTCACTGCAATCAGATTTAAGATAAATTAAATAAATTAATACAGCTAGGAGGAGAAAGTGCACCCTCCTGAGAAAGTTAACTGAATAATTCTTCCTAAATCAGTAATTCTGAGATTAAAAAAAAAAAAAAAAAAAAAAAAACAAAAAAAAAACACTTTGGGGAACACAAATTATTCCCATTTTACATGTTGGATGAAAATAAATAGCATTTAACCCCCCAGTTCAGTTTTGGACAGTACTCTAGTGCGGCGCAGGGGAATACTGTAACAAGTTTGTGCTTGTGTTTGAGGAGGGAGACTCATGTGAGATACCTAATGCTGCACCAGCTCCATGAGGATGGAGTCCTCCATGCCATGGCATCCAGCTGCTGCTGGATAGGGAATCTGACACGGGCCACAACGGGCATTTAGAAGAGTTTTGTTCCCTTTCCCAAAAACAAGAACATGGAAGAATTTCAGATCTGTACCAACAGATCAGGTTGCATAGTCTTTGGTTCGGATCTTTTGATTCAGAGCTGTAGTTTTAGGTCATATTAAATTAGAGAACTTTTGGGTTTGGCCTAAAGGCAAAATTTGAATCTCAGATGGACTGCATACACCATTTTTGCTGCAAGTTGAGCTTTTTTTTGGTACATACAAGTAGCATTTGCATAAGTACATAGAAGTAGCTGTGTAGGTGTGAGGATGGGCTTGAGGACTCGCGAAGCCCTTCCTGGTTGATGATGACTAGCACCAATAGCAAAACTATTCATCCACGAACTCAAACTCTGCCACAGCAGGTTCTAGAGGCTGCAATAAAAATATTGGGAAATTCAGACAACCCTCTAACGCCATATAGTATTTATTGCTGGGTTAGTGGCATTTCTCTGATTTCTTCTTTTGCTGTGTTCCTGAGTTCTCCAATGATATTAATTGCTACAAATATGCATGGTTGGGAGAAGGATTGAGACATGTAATAGCTTTCTTCCATCTCATTGCAAAATGTTCTCTGCCACAGCTGGAGTCCGATCACTGTTTTGGCTTTTTTTTTTTTCATAGCCTCGGACACATATTCATGCAATCTTTTTTTTTTTTCATATCCTTTGAATTAGGATTCATCTGGCTTAGTTTAGCACCTGGGAAACGTGGAGTGAAGCCATGAGGCAATATCTCCTGTGCTTTGCAACACTGGAGACTTGGAGGCTGCTGCTGGCCTGGCACATATCCCGCATGTGACCCAGCAACTGGGTTTTCTTGCACTGTTCCAAGGGCAGCGGTGAGTCCCCGTTGACTCAAGGAGGGCTGGGGTGGGCTTGGCCAGGGCAGGCCGTGGCTCCACAGCCTGGCTCAGCACTCGGGTTCGGCGCAATACGGGACGGGATTAGCAAGCCGACATAGAAAAAAGAATTGGATGTTTTCCCAGGCTAATTAAAAAAGGAAAGAAGAAAAAAAGCTTAAAAGAGCATGTTGTCTGCATTTGCTCCAAATATGCTGATCAGGGGTTGCTCAAAGATGACAATTAAAACCAAAATTGGCTTTGGATCCTTGGGCTACTTCTGCCGACTCTCCAATCAAGAAAACCTCTTGCAAGACATGATTTTGACTACTAAACCACATAAACAAAGGACAGAAATGGGCTGAGGGCTGTATGTGCTGCGGGGTGCTTCACGTTCACAGTATGTGCAGCAAGTGACTGGGGCTACAAGCAAGGGGCTTTGCATGGGATGGGGCCTCCCCAGCAAGGGGATGTCAGAGGTGCAAGGAGAAGGGCTTGGCAAAGTGGAAATCTTGCATCTATTACCCGTGTGGGGCAAAACTTGGCCCCTTACAGTTTGCTTCTACAGTTTGCTGCTTCTCAAATCCATCAGTGACCTGGGGGACTGCATTGCAGTACATGGCTGGGACTGACTCTTTGATCCAGACTCAGTACAGAGCACAGGCAGAGACATGTCCCCAGCCAGCAGGTCTACCCGTGTGGCATCCTTGTGCCCAAACGGGTTTCCATAGCAGCCGAGGTTTTCAGGTTGCAGCCTGTCCCGAGCGGTGCCCTAGATAGAAAGCTGTTTCATGCCTCGTTTTCTGATGAGGTGGATAGCTTAGCAAGCTCCTTTGAATATATTTGCATGTGGCACCGTAAATGTCACATGCCTCCTCCTCTAGGGAGGAACAGCATATGCACCTCGAATGCAGACATGCAGCAAGCTGCATTATTTCCAGCTAATGTTTTGGGTGAGGAGATTGCTTCATGTCGAACTGCGAGCACAAACCTGAGGGGACAAGGGATAGAGCCGGAACAAGTTTTTTTTTCCCAAATTGATGCAATTATGGGAGAAATGATATCCCTCTTGAGCTTCTCCTGAAGATAAGACCAGATAAGACCAGACGAGCTGTGCTGGTCTCCCTTCTCATAAAACGTCCTGCAGATTTTAAGCTGTTTTAGACCAAAATGTCTAGATGCCTGCATACACCCATGAAGAAGATACATTCAAGTAATCATCTAGAAACAACGGAGCAAGAACCTTCAAGGTTATACAAGGTATTTCTCAGAGTCAATGTGAAATCATTCCTTGAAGATCGTCAAAACCCGTCTGGACATGGTCCTGGGCAATGTTCTCTAGGTGACCCTGCTTTAGCAGGGGTTTGGACTATGATGTCCAGAGGTCCCTTCCAACCTCAACCCTCCTTTGCTTCTGGAATCTGAGCCTACAGGCTGCAGGGTCACCTGCCAAGCGCTGAGGCCACCTAACGTGTTGCCTGTATTGCCAATCGAATGATGCTATGAAGCCATCAGAAGACACCTCGCTGGAGAGCCAAACAAATGGTCACCTTTCTGCGACAGAAGGGGCCAGGCAGACAGACAACATCTCACACCTCTTTCTTACCCCTCCCACCACCGTCACCGCCTCCAAATTTCAGCCGGCCTTGGCAGGCCGGTGAATGAGTAACAGAAATTCCCTGCACGCCTGGGCTTTTCTGGCAGCCCAGCCTCCCCCAGAGAGCTGCCTGCTATCCTCTCCACCTGGTTCCACTCCTTGGACCAGGTGGACCAACCTGCCTTCCGTGACCTGATGAGCCCTAAACATCTTCTATTCCCCACCTCTCTCTTGTCCCATGTCCACACGTCTACCAGGACATCAGGCCCCTTCCAGAGTGCAGATCCCAAACTGTGGTGGGAGATGAATATCCGAGACTCAGGGATTTCATCCTATCCCTCTTCCTCCACTCAATAGCCTCAGTTGTTGCCCTGATGTCTGTGTTATTTTATTTTTTTTGTGCGGGTAGCAGAGGAGAACTGCTGCCACGGGAGCAGAGGAAGCACGTTTACTTTCTCTTCTCCTTCTTTGTTCCCTCGAGCCATTAATCAATTAGCCGATATCTACTGACAGTGGAAGGGGGGAACCTCACCTTCTGTACCTGCTGCTGGAAGGCACTAACAGCTGCAGCAAGCTAAAGCACCTTTTTTAAGCTGTAGCTTAAGTAGCTTGTTTGAGGGGCTGGTTCTGCAACCCAGGTGTCCTCAGGGGCTTGGCCCTGAGGTTGCTTGCTGTTAGTAATGATCTGGATGTAAAAAAAAAAAAAAAAAAAGGTACATAGTATTTTATTTGGAAGAAGCTTATATTGAAGTTGGGATCTCTAGAGGTGCTAACTGCATGGATACATTGCCTAAGTTTTGTTATTTTTATGACCGAATTTGAAGCAATGCTGCTTATTGGTCATGGATGCAACACTGAGAACACTGTGCTCACACAAAGGGGCATATTATTTTCATTTTAAAGAAGAATATTATTTAACTGGAATATTGTTTAATCTCTTCACTGTATTTTTTCCAACCTAGCCCTGCTGCTCCCCAGCTGCTTCAATGTTCTAACCTGCCTGTTCGCGGTGGTCTGCGGAGAAACTCACTTGTGATCTCCATAAAGGAGACAACAGAGCAATGTTCAGCCCATGGGGATCGTTCCACTCACCCGTCCGAGTGACAGATGAGTTGCTCAGACACACTGAAGGAAGGCAAATGTCCCCCCTTTCCCCCCGCAGCCACTCTGGGTGAAGAACAACCTTCAAGAAGACAGAATAACTCTACTGACCCTTTACTCTTAATAAATCAAATCTAGCATCTCGAGAGAGCATTTTGCTCTAAGTTTCTCAGAGCTGGGATGAGTTCTTTCTTTCTTTCTTTCTTTCTTTCTTTCTTTCTTTCTTTCTTTCTTTCTTTCTTTCTTTCTTTTCTTTTCTTTT
>JAWLRI010000209.1:531601-559066 GCA_034781795.1 Crypturellus tataupa
TTTCTTTTCTTTTCTTTTCTTTTCTTTTCTTTTCTTTTCTTTTCTTTTCTTTTCTTTTCTTTTCTTTTCTTTCTTTCCCCCGCTGCTGCCCTCTAACAGCTCCTATTTCCCCCCTCTAAACAGGCACCTCTCAAGGTTTTCCAGCTCCTTCCCGCGCACCAGGAGAAGCGCCAACAGCCTTCATCTGGCAGGGAAAGCACCAAAGAGCAGCGTTACGCGTTAGGAAGCACTTCCAGACCGAATTGCCGCAAGGTAAATACCACCTCCCCATGCCCCCTCCCGTGGCCAAAGAGATCCCACAGGAAAAGCAGCCCGGCGACACTGTACCTGAGCGATTTCTGGGGGGAAAGGGGTTGGGGGAAGAGCCCATGAAACTTCTTCTTGATTCTGGAGTCCCGGCGACGTGTCGCTCAGGTTATTCTCTAATCGTCATATCAAACTCCAAAGGTTCAGCAGCCCCAGGTTGGTTTACAGTCCTTTCGAGTTAAACGTTAACCCGTTCTATCTCCTGGCTCCCTGCAGGCCTTTGACCAGATAGCTGGGTCACCGCAGTGCAGACACTACCTACACAAGCCGATATTTTGGGGGGGAGGGAGAGAAAATAAATACAAAGCACCCAAATCAGGTCACTGCTTGGAGGCTACTGCTGAAACTGGTGATTTGTTGCAGTGCCCAACGTTTCTTTGGGTAATTTGTGTTGATTTTGTTCTGTTAATAGGTGCCTGGCAGAGGTCCTAGGGGAAGGAATACAGCCTGGCTTCAGTATTAATTTTTAGCTTTCCTAAGGAAGACCAAAAGTGTTTCTTTCTGGCCCATCTCCTAACAATGCATCTCTTCTGCCACTGCCTTCAGTGTCCATAACCCACAAACTGTAAGTGCTGAGATGGTTTAAGTCAAGGCATCCTTATAAATACTGTGGCTGGTCTTCCCAGACACGGCCATGCTACTCAGATCCTCCAGTGGCTGATGCCACTTTTTGGTCAAGGGCCATGGCAAAAGGGAGACTGGATTATGGAACGCAGCTCCTCTACAGCTCTGCAATGGGAAGGTTTGGACTCCTAGAGCAACACCCTCCTCTTCTTCAGCAGGAGATCATCTCTGGTGAGCACCATCAAGTGACCAAGGAGGACCGTAGAGGCTCTCCTGCAGGGTGTAGATTGCTTGTACTCTCCAGACTCGCAGCTTCCTGAATGAAGGTGAAACTAAGGTCCTCACGGCTTGCTCCTGCTTCTCTGAGAGCAAACTTGTCAGAAAAGAGATCGACGGAGACTCCAGGCACGCTTTGCCTGGTTCCAACAGCCACGGAGCCAGGCAACAGCCTTCTTTTTTCGGAGCAGATTCAGTTTTGCTCTGCGCTGCGTCACAGAGCTGGAACAGACAGTGCTCCAGATCCGTCAAGCAGATATCGAATCCACATCACAGTAGCATACAAAGCCAACACTGGAGGAGTTTGTTGTTCCTGGAAGAGTCTTCAAATAAATGTGACAGCCATAAGGCTCCCACTACGGGTGATTTCCAGGTGAGGTATCTTGTCTAGCCACTGCGGTCCTCTAGGCGCAGCTGCAGAGCTGACCATTTACCTCTGCTAAAGTCCTTCTAGCTCCTAATGGTAATTAAATGGGTATTGGAGTTGTTAGATCACGACTTTCAAGTTTAATATCTAAATGTAAGGATCTGTCCCTGCAATCACATCCTGTCATCACTATCTCTCGCCTTGTTGTCTGATTACAACCATGTTACAACCTGTAGTAATGAGCCAGATTTCCCCAGCAAGTAGACTTTGCCTGCGTTATTATCACACTACATTTAAAACAGTCTCAACCTCCATTTCGAGACACCTTCAACCCATTTTTTGCAGTGAGGTGTTGCTGATGCTTCAGAACTGGAAAAGTGCCAGGTCACTGTTTGCTTAATGTGGTTATTTCTGTGCAATGGCTGGTGAAGAGGAGGCCTTTCTCAATGGGAGCTGCATCTCATTCTGTGCTTGTGACTGATGTCGTGGCACTATCTTTTTGTTGTTAAATTGATACATTGATAATTGATAAATAATGGTAATAAATACTAAATAGTTGATATATTATGGGATTGATATATTAAAGTGATACATGGGGAAAAAAAATTAAAAAGGTAAACTAAGGCCAGTTGAAATGAACTCAACTTGGGAACTGGACCATTCGATCTCAACCTACAAACTTGGATGTGAAGATGCACATCATGGTGGTATTAGTGCATAACAAAGTGGCTATTTCAGGCTGTTTGCAGGTGGGCAAGGATTGCGTCCTGTCATGGACATTGCACAAAAAAATGAGATTTCTCCCAAGAAGAGCATCTGTTATCCACCTGTGAAAAAAGTGAGAAGATCCGAAACAATTTTGTGAGTCAATAAATGCTGCTGCCCTGCAACAGAGGGGAAGACTCATCCACGTGTGCCCATGGATAAAATGAAGTCATGAAAAGGCCCCTCTCCTGGGAAGAGCAGAATAAGTTGTTGGAGAGAGCACTGTGATTTGTTACCTGATAGCAGGTTCCCGATGAGCCTGATGGTATGTGAGCGTAACTGGGAAATGCAATATGTATATATAGATCCCTGAGCACGGCGGGAGAAATCTGATGCCTACCAAAAGCAAACAGTCCCTTTACAGACATGGAACTGCTGCTTTGGAAAGGGATCTTTTTGCTCTTTCTCTCTGTGTGTTTCTCTGATGACAGGGTCATCTAGTGCAAGAAATATCACCCAGCCTTGCATAGCTGGCACTGCAGCGGAAAAGCCATCTGCTCAGTAGGGGAAATGCGTAGACAAGTTGTGCTCTGTGTGTAAATAGGAAAGTTTGAGGTGCAAGGCTGATTGCTGAGCTGGGGTATATACCAGGGAAACACCACAGGAGATGGCTTTCCATGGCAGGGAAAGCTGGAACTGGCCCCACGCTCTGTCCTTGAGGGCCCTTCCTTTGCTTTTCAGACAGTTCAGTAAATTTGTGCAGTTATTTTTAAGCTAGCACAGTTCAAGGGGAATGGCAGGCTTTGGCTCAAGGAGTTTGGTTTTAACTCCTTCAGGCAACGCCAAAATCATCTAGTCATTTGGGGCGCAGAAAGGGGAATTGGCTACACGTCCCCAAGCCTCCACATCACCCATGCATCATTTTGGTTGCATGGGTGTGCTGGGAAGGTGTGTATCCTGAAGATGCAGGCTGTAGCTTGAGCTGTTTTGGGGGTGTTTGCTCTCCTTTTAGGGGTACCAGATCTAACATTGCAGATGGAAAGGGTTTCTTAACCCCGTTTAGGAACAAAAAGTGACTGCTCTTCCATCGCTTTGCCCTGCATATGCAGGGAAAGTATGGCAGCACTTATGGGTAGGGGAGGAACCATACTAAGGCATTGAAATGCCAAAGGAATTGTGATTTTTGAGTATATTTTTGAAGGCCCTCACGCTGTGCAGGAATGACAGCTCTGATGTTTCTCCTGCCTATGCAGCCACAAGTCTTTCTCTCTCTGGGACAGAGTTTCACTCAGAAGAGGAGACGTGACCTGTGTTCATCTCTCCTTGAAAGCCCCTTGAGGTATATTTAAGACACTCAGACAGTAGAAAGACACAATACTTGCTTTTTCATCATCAGAAGTGAACAGCCTTTTGGAGGACCCCCTGCCCTCTGCCTGGTGGAATTAGATGAAAATGCTTCCAACTTGCGAAAAGCAATGAAACCCAAATGAACATCTTCCCCTCTGTTAATTACTTACTGCCACGAAAACCCTCATGCAAGGAAGATCCTCTGGCTTTCCACAGAAACAAATCAAGAAATTTCCTGGAATGCGCTGGGAGGAGTTAATGACAAAAGCAGTATCTCTGCATGACCTGTCCTGCTAGATGGAGCTGAACATTAGCATAGTAATGAAGCCATTAAAATGAGTCTTTGATATCGCAAGGAGGGAGTGTGCTCTGGCCAGGACCTTGTGGCTCGTCCCCATGCGTCTCCACTCTCTTGCTCTTCCTTTTCTTCTCCAGCCTCTTGCTCAGGCTGCCTGGGGTTCTGCATATCCACCTGCTTGAAGAATTTGGTGTGAATCATTTTTAATTTAATATGTCACTAAATGATGCTAGCAAACATGAGGGCCCGAAAGCCCAAACCCCAAATCAGTGACAACAACCAATCTGCTCAGTGCTCCAAAACGGATGCAATGTTTCTTGCTAATTCACTGATGCTCAAGACTCTGGTGGGCTCTGTGGACTGAGTAAGAAGTCTGAGAATTAGATTGATGAGAATCAGATGAGCAGCTTTAAAAAGAAATGTCTAAAGAGGACCCCATGGCATCTTCTGCTCACCTGGGTTCATTCATGGCAAACATTGTTCATGGCAATGGCTCAGCTCCCTCCATGTCCACCCATGAGGGTTCGTATCAGTATGTTCCTTTGCTTGGGCAACTTTTGACATAGAGACTCCACCAGAAGGACAAATACAACTTTAAAGGGATAAAGCACACATTCAAATACAGTAATTTTGGTGCAGCCCCTTCTTGAGGACTGGAGTTTGAGAGGTGGTGGCCCTCAGGCTTTGCTTTTGGTACATGGAGCCTTGAACACCGGCTGAGACTTGTGATTTCATCATTTCCCTTCTTAAACCTGGTGAGTGGATGTCAAAAGCTGCCAAGCAGCAAAACCATTCCTGTATTTGTGAGAGCAGGTCACCCACTTGGTGCATAGGAAACGCTCATCTTGACACCAAAGCAGTAGCTGAAATGTGTCACACAGCCTAATATATCGTGCAGCGCTCTCCTTTGGCTTCACAAAGGTTGCTTTCAGGGAATGAACTCAGTGTTGGGGTCTGAGGTCTTATTTTTAAGGACATCATTGGCAGTTGGACGTCCTGAGGAGCTAGCAAGGGGGACTGTCTACTTCAAAAGTAGATGCTGTTTCTGCAAACTTGTATCTTAATGTGCAGTATGTGAGCTCCAGGGAGAGCAAGAGATGTTGCCCTTATGGTATGCATCTTTGCACTTTTCCAAGGGTTACAGGAACCATGTGTTCCGTAGGGTACTCACAGGGGTGCGTCTCTTAAAACAGCAAATTACAGACTGTGTTAAACATCATTATAACTCCTTATAGCTATATAAACATCACTGCACTCCTTTCCCCAGACTAAAATCCACATAGCATAATGCTACTTCAGTCTCTAATTATAAACAATTAGATCCAGGTCTTAATGACTTCCAAAATAGAACATGCATTTCAGCAGCACACCTGGCTTGATTGCTTCTGCCCTGCGAGATGGTTTACATTGGAAACAGGAAACTAATTTAGCTGCATATATAAATATGTATATAAAAATTGATCCCAATTGATGTCACATGAAAAGCCAACTTGTAGATTGTTAAGACATCTCAAGTTTGTGGTTTTCCACTCAGGTAAAATCAAGAAGGGTCTTACTAAAAACCAACTTGTTCACCCAAAGTGGTGTAGCTTATGGCATTTGTGATGGGTATTGGAGACTTGGGATCAAGTCTTTCTTCAAAAAGTTCTTAAAAGGGATTTGTCTCCAGCCTCTTGCTTTGCCATTTGTCCGTCATGGTTCTGGCTGAGACACTGAGTTTTGACTGTGCCACAGAGATAAATTACTGAAGTTGGGCATGTGTATGGCTTCAGCATAGAGTGGTGGTAAGAAGATCACTTTGGTTTATGCTATTTTTGACATGAGCTCCGTTTGTGCAATGTTAATCCAGTGTTGACGCTACTCTAGTCCATAAGTGCTCTCCTCCTATTGCTCTGCTCTCAGGGCGACCTCTCCTGTGTTGTTCACCTGCTGCAATTACATTTTTCTACAGTGTTGTGGGTTTTCTGCCAGCACTGCTGATGGGGATCATGAGGAAAGTATCAGTAACATTACTGTAATTGCCTCCTTTTTCCCTGGTGTGACATTAGTTCGAATAATCGTAACGCCAAAGCCAAGTGTTACACTTGAGCTCATGACGTAACTACATACTGTTGAGCAGCTGAAACGCTGATTTTTAATTTACCTGCTGCATGTTAGTCTCCAAGACCCATGTCAGAAAGTAATTACAAAAATAAGTTCATGATGATGCAAGTTCACTGTTAAAACAAGAGCTGATGGCAGTATAGATTCCAGAAAGGTCTTTGCCTCCCCTTTTTGGAAGACCCCGTGACTGCCGGTTACATCTTTCCTTCTAGCAAACAATACTTCAAAAGAAGCTACTGACTCTAAATTCTAGGGAATTTAATTGAAGTTACACTTAGGCACCTTTAGTTATTTTAAAAGTTTCCCAACCTGCTTCCTGATTTTATTATTATTATTTTTATTTCCCTTCTTTCCTCCCCATTCTGCAGTTGCTTGATCCTCTTCACATGACCTCAGTCACCTTCACTGTGGAAAAGTGCAGCTTTATCACGTAAAGTGTATGGCATTATTGTGGGCAAGTAATAAAAAGCAGTGGCATCTTTTTCATATTTCACAGTATGTCCTATATTAATATTGGAGGATGTGAAGACAGATCTAGAAATTGTAGGGTTTTAAGTTTCATTTAATGTTAGGTTTAAAATAGCTTCTTTCCACAGCAATGCAAAATATTATGGATTATTCATCCTTCAGACCAAAATAAAGAAATTGGCTGGTTCATCGTTCTTGGTGGCCGTATTTCTCAGGAAATGAGAGGAAACCATATTTATTTGACAATAAAGCTTCTGAATACACGCTTTTCAGCCCAAATAGAGCTCTGAGGATGAAAACTAACATCTAGGTCAGTATTTCCATAGCTTGAGAGAATAGCTAGAGTTTAAATCTGGCTCTTATTTCTTGGTTATTTTTCACTGTTCCTTCCAGAATAAATTGCTGATGAAATTACTTGATGTGGAAATTATTTTCTTTGAGCTTTGATTTCCCAACAATCTCTTATTTCGCCTTTAAGTATGTTCTAAAGTAATAAGATCTTTTACCAGTAATAGTTTACATTAAACAAAAGTGAAAAGCAATAATTGGATTTACTCTATAAATCACTGACAATAAGTAATCTAATACCTTTAACTCTTGTTTAAATAAATATCTTAAATATTTCATACACCAGAAATTATTAAAGTTCACAGTTAATATTCTGGTCTATAAATATATATATATATTTATAATACATAAAACTCTCCCCTGACTGAAACTGAAGAGCATGAAACAGGCTATTAGACTAACATACCAGATGTGGTTATTTTGCAGGACTTTTTTGTGGCTTGTGTGGAGGAGAAAGGTTGACTTTTTGGGGCTGGAATAAGTAAGGAAAGGGGCATGGAAAAGATGGGACTTGTGCATTTATTAGTCTGTTTGTTTTGGAAGGACACCCTGTAAAAAGTCGCATGAACTCGACATGTTGCAGCCACCATGTGCCGCTGCAGCATGTAATCTTTTTTGAGGGAGAAGAGACTTCTTTTCTTCTTTTTACTTTTCCCTCCCCCCCCATTTTATAGATCCCAAGACACTCTCTTCAATAGTATTTTTGCTGTTTGAGCTCAGGCTTGTTGGTTCAGGTTAGTTCTCTACTAGAGGTGTAACTTCAGCATGCCAGTAACTCCTTCGGGTGCAGGTCTTATTTTGTGGGTTCAAATGATGACTGATAGGTCAAATTAAGCAAGACAGGTTAAACTGGTGAATTCCAGATGCTACAAGCAAGAGTGAAGGAATTGAGATTGGTGGTTTCGAGGGAGGAGAAAGGCAAGCATGAGCCTAGGCATGGGGCTGTACCTCTAAAGAAGCCTTTCCTGGGGATAAACACGGAGTGGAACTTTCACACTGTCCATTAGAGCAGAGGACACCTTTTTTTTTTTTTTTGCCCTTATATCTTTGCAGCTGTCTCACATTCCTCCTGTGTGATGGAACACTGCCTCTTTGGATGGGAGGGATGCGATTTTTTCCTTTCTTCGGCCTTTGCAGAGTTGAGACTCTTCCGCTGGGAGACCAGGGAAGAAAATGAGGTTTCCTGGCTAGGAGGTTGGATCTTGTAAGCAAAACTTAACCAGAATCTTCTGCCTCTTCAAGGATTTGGTTGCCTTCAGTCTGAGATTCTTTCTTCCACGTTGGCTAAACACCAAGATCTGAACAGGGTCAGTAGCCAAAAATAGGAAAAAGAAGCAAGAAAGAAATGCTATGGAGAACTGGGAAGTAAAGCTTTCTGCTGCTGGGATGGTGTTTTGAGCATTGGCTGGTCACAATACTGTAGCTTTCCAAGATACCTGTCACTTTCCTTGTGTAACTGGTTTTCCTGATAGTAGGAAAACATGGATCCAGATCAAATTATGCCAGCCCTGTTCAGGCAGAGGTGCTGCTGAAGAAGGTCAGAACCGCATAGTATACTTCTTGCTGGAATGGTCTTGCAGATGGATAAGAAAGAGGCAAATGGCAAAATCAAGGGAAAAAAAATCCCTTGATTCAAAGGAGATGAGAACAGGCGAATGATGCATCATATTGACATGAATGCAATGGAGAATTGTTCAGTTAAGCTTCTATCTCCACAGACACAGTAATTATTCACCTGAACCAAAGAGTGATCTCAATTTTTCTTACTGTACAGAGTGTTTTATAGGAGACAATAAATGGCCCTGAAACCATCCGCATACCACAGCAGGATGAATGCCACGCTGCAGTGCCAGTCCTACCTCTATTTACGCACATGCCTGCAATGAGCATGAAAAATGGATGTCTTCCTGCTCAGCACTTTTTCTTGGGGCTGCTTTTTGTGCAGGATGTTGTGTGTAGAATGAGGAGAGAGCTGCCAGGAGGGAATCTAGCACTTACCTCCCTCTTTCACCCATCTGCCAATTGCCACAGGCCTTCAGAGAGTGGATGGAGAGGTCTTAGACATCTCAGGGATGGAGAGGCGGATACTTACCCAAAGACCATCAACTTTAAGGAGCTGAGAGGCAGAACTTCAATGGCCAAGCACATTTTGTTAAATGACTTAGTTTTGTTTTTCTTTCTTGTTTACTGTTCTTTTTCCAGTGGTTTATTAGTTGGTCTGTTGCTCTGGCTACTTGGTTTGGATCTTGGTAGCCTTTAGCCTGAAGGCAAAGGTGCCTATGGGCAGAGAGATGAGAGAGCCTAAAGTCGGTGTTTGGGGTACAAGACCTTGTTTGAGGCTATTCGGGAAGTGGGAAGGTTTGTGTCTTCTCCAGTGCTCCACAGTAGACTACAAACAACAATTCTGGTCCCAAGGAGGACCTTGGCCTCACTGGTGGAGCCTTGGACCTTCCACCTGGTCTAAATATGAGCTTCCTTGAGGGTTAGGATTTGGATCCAGCCTGTGAAGGCAGAGTGAAATCCTAGCAGTGCTGTTTAGCTGGGAAGCTGAGTTTTCCCCCAGCTCAGGTGGGTGGTTGGACTGGTCTTCTGCTCTAGGCCAAGCTTGAACAAAACAGGGTCTGTGATGCGAGGTGGTCATGTTTATTTCTGGATGTGTGACTACTAACCACTAACAGAGTAAATATTTAGTATAATAGAACGGAAAAATAGACCAACCTGAGTGGTTTAGACAGGCCTGTGTCACCTCAACACACACGTAAGGGTGGTTTTTTTTTCCTCTGACACTTCTTTCTTGAAATGGATCTGAAGCCATGGCAGCCTTAAGGGTGTCACAGTTTGCTCTGCAGCTTTAACCTAACTCGGCCAGCGGCCTCCCTGGAGCTGCCCTGCATAATGAGCTATGGGGAATATACGCAGTTTTGAAGTGGTGCTTTAAACCCTTTTCAGCGGCAGCCAAGTCTAAACCTTTCAATGTTTCCATGCCTAGAGAAATGGTGTTACTTTTAAATAAATACAAGTTGACAGTGCTGCTCCAGAATCCCTTCCTACTACTGCTTCCGAGCTAGGACCAAGAAACCTTATATAATGCAACACACTTCGCGGAGGGTCATGGGCTGCAATTGGCAAATGGCCAAAATGAGACGGTTTATGAAACACTTTGGAATTTGTGGGTTTTGCTAAGGCTAGGGGATTCAGTAAGGTTTAATAGTGTACCTGAAAATACCCCCTAAAATATACATGTCAATCCAGATCTTGACTTCTCCCAAGCACAGGGTGCATGGTACATTTTCAGCTCTGTTTTCCTGTAGCCTCTCTGGCACTGAAACATCTGTTTGATCCTGCCAATAGGAGCAGTTAGGCAGCTCCCAGTAGGGTAAGATGATGGTGAAGCACAGTAGGCAAAGCAGTGTCATAGGTGATGCTTGAGCAAGTTCTTCCTCTTGAAGTGTTTTTGGGCGATGGAGGTTACTTTTTTTCACTAGAACAATTGAGATCAGATTCCCGTGGTAGAGGCCATGGTATGGGAAGCCAAGTTCGATACAGTTGTACAAGAAAACAAGATGAGCGTCACTCATATGTGTTCCTGGGAGCTAAGGAATTACCTGCTTGAGCAGATGACTCAGGAGCAAGATTTGTTCTAGAGTTAGGAGCATCTCTGCTATTGATGACTGAATTTCAATTGTACAAGCTTTGGAGGAGCTTACTCCAGACATGGTTCTCAGCCTTGTGCTGAGACAAAGTCTTAGTTTCCTCTGAGTCTGTACGTGAAAAGGCTAATACCTTATTCCTTCCCAAATTCAAAACCTTCTTCATCCTGTGCCTGGTTTTGACTTGTATTCCAGCTTGTCAAAGAGTTCTTTTAGGAAGAATATTGCTCTGTTTTCCAAGACAAAGTGACAACAAACTGATTAGTAGTAGGGATTTTTTTTTTTTTTTTTTTAATTAGAGCTGTCCGGAAGCCTGGAGATATATATATATTTTTCTTCCTTGTAAGAGAAACTTCCAAAAATCTTACCATTTTTCATGATGTAAAGAGACTTACATTTTTTCAGAGAAGGTGACCACCAGCAGGTCCGTGTCTCCGAGATGTGCTGGGGAGATGTGGGTTTGCTTCCACGCTGAGCAGCACTGAAGAGCGATGTGAATGCAGTTGGCCTCCAGCCACGGTACAAGCCCTGGCCACCGCAGCTGCTTATTCTTGCTGTTACCAGCGAGGCCTGGACCTAAGAACTAGCTTTGACATTCTGAGGAGACTTTGGCCCTACAAATTGTCCCTCTTCTTTTTCTGACCCCACATCAACAGAGAAGTGACTGCTTAGCCACCTTCCAACCTTCTTTCTGCTGATGCTGTAACAAATGAGATATATCTCCCAAGCTAAGGATCTTTAAAGGTTCACAATTAAGGTGTATTTTCCCAAATTTGTGACCCATAAAATTATCTTGGCTTTCCAGCTACTTCTGCCCTTTGCAAATCACTCTAGCTCAAGCAAGTGAGTTCAATGTGCAGCAGTACAGAAAAGAGACGTCACCCTCTAACCTTCATTTGCCCTGTGTTTTGTGCAGCTCAAATACCACCCTTCTTGGCAAGCTTTCCTAGAAACATTTATGTAATAGGCTGCTTTATTCTTGTCCCTTTGAAGCAGCCAAACTTGTCACAAAACTTCTTACAGCTAGTAATTGCTGAAGTCTTTCCAGTCTTCACCAACAAAGTGCTATTTTGGAGATAAAATATAGCCCCGGGTATTGTGCAGCAGTGGTGCGCTCCAGATATTTTAATGACTAATTTGTGTGTCTGGGGAGAAAAAAAAAAAATGTTCAGCTACCATGCGACTAAGCTATGTATGTAAATTCTGAATTGTAAACAAATACTCTCTCTGGGACTATAAATTTTTGGCAGTTTACAAAGAAAGAGCTAAGTTTAAACAGGGATTCATTCAGCTGTTCTAGAAAGCAATCAAAATACCTCGGATGTCACAAGGGGGCGGATTTAGCCATTCATCCTCCCCGGTGGAGTATTAGCATTACTACTAGTTTGGTATGGCCCCTTCCTAAGTGTGGAGTAATGCAATAGTCCTCAGTGCCTTTTCTGTGCATGCTGAAGTCCTACGAGTGTGCTATTTTGGGCTCTTTTTTTTCTTATTTTGGTCTATCAAAAGTGAATGCCTCATTTGGCAGTGCCAGGGAGTGAGAGGAGTGGGAGACCAAGAGCAACTGGGCAGGCTGGGGAGCAAGTGGGTCCTCAGGGCAGTGCCCCAGTACAGCCATCTAATATAATAGCACCGTCCAATTTTTTTTTTTTTTTTAATCTATAAAGTGATGCTGTTGGATGGGACTTGTGGAGGTGATAGGATCCAAACACTGCTCAAAGCAAATGAAGTTTTGTCCCTTTTTCATAGTCTGCTTGCATTATGGTCTTCTTATAGCAGAACTAAATGGATCAAAACTTTGTTTGTAGGCTCCTTAGTTCCTGCTGCCCAAGCAACTTGCCTTTGTGCCTTGTTTCTTGGGAATGGGGAAAACATTGATGATCAATATCATGCAGTACGCATAAGACTGTATTAGATTTCCACCTCTCTGGGTCTAAATGCATATGAATATGGTGATGTTCTCTTCAACTGTGGTTATTTTCATCTGAGGATATCAACAATGAGTATGTGTCCATACAGATAAACAGTAGCTTGAAAGCTAAACATATACATTTGTAATGACTGTTTCAGAGAAAAGAACAGTCCTATGAAACTAAAAGAAAAACAAATATCCATAACTGATGGGGGAATAAGGATTTCTTTGTCTAGACAAAAAGGAAGGATAGACTTCAAATCACTGGAGATGCTAATATGTAGGAGAAATAAAATGACCCATCCCTGGTGGATGAGAAGAGCAAGTCTAAGGTGTCTTAATCTGCTGCTATGAGGCTGAGGTGACACACTTGATTTCTCTCGCACAAGTAGTTGAGTCCAGAGCAGGACTGATAAAAGCAGCTGTGGAGCAGGAGGTACTTTTAACGTGTGTCCTGACAACCTCCACCATCGGGTGGATGGTACCGGTAGAGGTGGGGCCTCTTTCCATTGAGGTTAACTAGACGCTGCTGCTCAGCCTCAGGGCAGGAAAGGGTGTCTGGACATCACCATGGATAAGTGAACTATCCTGGGGCTGCTCATGATCAGGAGGAAGACAAATTGTTCCCAATGTTGGGAAGCACTGGAGATCACATCTAGCGGCCCTTTCAAACCCCTTGCTTTGTGATTTCTGGTAGTTTTATCAGAAAAGCTGATTTAAAGCCTGGTTTAGCCTCAAAGTCACTAGAACTTTTTCTGGATCTGTAATCAGAGAAGTTCCCCTGAATGCTGAGCCGTTTCCAGCACACCTCTGCTTCAAAGTTGCCGCTGGAGAACGTCAAGGGGGTCTTGGGCGCTTGGATGCTGTAGTCCCTTGCTGTGACGCAAAGTGGAATAAATTTATATTCGAAGCATGGTCATGGCCAACACTGCTGACCTCATCCCAAAGCGTGTGAGGCTTTGTTGCTCCTCCTGGTGACACGCACAGGCTTTTATAACGTTAGTGCCGAGCCAAGGCAGCCGGCGGCTACCACTCTTCTGGTTTACTCATCATCAAAGGAATTTAACTTGGTTCCACTTGCAAAATCTTGCCCTCGGGGCTACGGCTCAAGGATAGAGCTGAGCGGAAAACTTTGCTTTTTTGGTTCAGCCAACAAACTGAAAACTATGTGCTTTGGGTCAACCGAAATCATTGTGTGTTTGTGTTTTTGCTGCTACCCCTCTCCCCTCATGAAACGAAGAAACCTGAAATTCCTTTTGGGTTTTCTCAACTGTTGGGACTGCTTCAAGAAGAAACTTTGTGCTTCTATTTGTTTATTTGTAGGTGTTAATCGAGTTTTGCCAATGTCAACTGATTAATTTTTTTCTTGAGTCTTTTATGAAGAAGTTCTCCATGATGTTGTGATAGCCCCCTTTAATTTTTTTTTAATGGGGTATTCCTGCATGTTTAACATCAACTCTACTAGTTTTAGGGGAGAGAGACATTTTTCTGTGTCTTTTATTTTTTTTTTTTTACCTATGACAAATGAGTACTAGAATCTTAAGATGCTACTGCTCTTGCAACTGCAGCATCCCCAGTCCACGAACGATGACAGGATGACTCCAGAATCCAGGAACAGAATATCAAATCTGAGCTAAAAATGGCCACAAAGTCAGAGTTCAAACATTTATGTATATATATATGTATATATACATAGTCATAACATCTCAGAACCAAACAGTGTGCTCCTGGTCACTTGGGTTTATGCTGAGTTACAACTTGACCCTGGAGTCATGTTTTAATATCTTTTGGTTAGCTTTCCCTTAGGCCTGACCCAAATTTCTCTTCTGTAGAAAAATTCACATGAATTTAACTATGAAAGAAGCTCTTAGTGTTGTGAATTGATTTCCCTAAGCATTATTGCTGGGCCCAGATAAGCCAGGGTGTGCAGGGTGTCCTCTGTGCATGAAAGAACTAAAGATGTGGCCCCAGATTTGCTGCAGTTCTGTGGGACACCTGCAACATTGCTTCTTCTATAGGCTGTAATGCTCTATCCTGTGATCAACACATGACCCCAAATCCTCCCAAAATATCCAAAATCGGTGTTATTCCAAAATTATACCTAACATTAAGTTGCAGCAACAAATTTCAACAGTGTTTTCACCTATCATTTTAGCATTATCATTATAGAAATGCTAGGACAACATTTTATTTGCTAATTTTTATTTTCATGTTACATAATGCAACTTTTGAAGACCTCTTTATTGCAAACAGAAGTGTGGCAAGGGCATTTATCAAAACATTGTACAATCTAAGGGGTCCACAATTTTACAAAGCTTCTCATAAGCACCTAGTGGAGCGCTTGGGAGCTGCTCTGATCACCCTGGGTACAGTGTTGCTAAAGTTTAGACTTTCTTACTTTTTTTTCATTTATTTGTTTGCTTATTTTCTCTTTTTCTTCCGTGACCTGAGCTTTATTTTCCTTTAGGCTCCTTGAGCTCTGAAGAGCCAGCTCCCCTTGGCCAAAGGGAATGCATTTCCCCTTGGGTTTGACTCTCCGTTCCTCTCGCACAACAAGGCTTTTCCCTTCTTTTTATTACCTTTTCTGGAATCTGTGGCTCGGCCTGTTCCAGAAATAGCACAGATGATTGTTTTTAAGCAAGCGGCCTAATTCGGTTAATATCAGATAAAACTTTTAAGCTGTTGCATGTGAAGTGTATAAGAGCGCACACAGACACACACACCAAAAAAAAAAAAAAAAAGGTTTGTCTTGAGATTGCAGGAGATCCCCATGGTTTATAAAAGTCCTTCAGGAATGTCCTGAATAATAAAACAGGGAAAAATATTCAAGGGATTCAATAATTCTACCTATCATTACTGAAATTCTGTTTCGACTCTGATCTCTGACTTGAAGTCTGCCATGCTGTACTTAACACTAGGTTGGCTCCTCTCAGGCCCTGTGGAGATGCAGCTAGCCTCTGAACCAGAAAAAGTCACAATATTAGTGACAGAAATAGGAAATCATAAATATGGACATCAAAACAATGCCAGGAATCAGAATGGGATAGGTTATGCCAGGTAAGACTGCTCCTTGCTTTCTGTCCGTGACCCACTTCCAGCTGCTTATAAACTTGCCAGACTTAGGCTGCATGTTTTCCACTTAGCCCTTAGGTTGACTGCGTTTTTTCTTCTTCTCCTTTTCTGAAAGGATTTGACTTGAATAGGGAAAAAGACCTTGAGAAGAGGAACTTTGTCCCTGCTCAGCTGTGCTTACTGCCCTCTCATTCAGGGGTTGTATAGCAGGGAATTGGGCATAGAGGGAATAGCTAGTTCCATATAACCTGGACGGCTGGACCGCAAAATAACCCGAATCCGCAGTTTGACCAATTTCTTACCATCTAGCATAAGACAGTGCTAAGGAGCCCACCGAGATTTGCTTATCCTGCTCCTTCATCTACGTCAGCTCTCTTCCCAAGTGTCTAAAATATTACAAGGGCAGGTGTGCAAAATAAGCCAAACAGCTGTACAACAGCTGTATGGGGCAGAACAAGCTGCTTTCCAGATGTTGCTAAAGACTGAAGCTTTGAGACGGATCACATTTTCAGGGACCCCAAAAGGAGAGGAAAACCATGCACATCTGGCTTGGAGGTTTGTTTCTTTGCAGTTAGAGGTGCGTTTTGCAGGGCCTGCTCGGATTAAGGGTTCCAGACTCAGCTGAGAAGGGAGAGCAGATGAGTTAGATGGGTGTTTCATTGTGGAAGAAGACGAGAAGCGTTAAAAAAAAAAAAAAAAAAAGACAAACTGAAGAACATAGCAAGAATCAATAGCGTTCTTAATTTTTGCTGCAAATATACTTACTAGATTAAAAAAAATCAGTCCTCCAAACTGCAATATATTCCTGATCCATCCGTAGTTAAGGAGATGAACCTTCATGAATTTTTGACCTGTTCTAGCTAAAATGCTCTCTATATTCCTCCTCAGCTCTGTGAAGAATGAACATCTATGCATTACAGTGCCTTTGCAGGCCGGATTTTTCTGATGATTTCTTCCCCTTACACCCTGAAAATAACGCTTGTGCTGTGCCGTGTTATTTCTCAGGCAAAAGCTGTTTAGTCATAAAAGAGCCTGTTTCTCAGCAAGATTTGATAAAAAATCGGATTGAAGGAGTTCACAGGCAACTAAGCATCTTTGTTCTTCAAACCGTTGTCTGGCCAGTAGCTCTAAAAGCAAAGCGGACAGAAGCTGAAAGTGCAGTTGCTTAGGATTTCTTTAAATGAAAATGTAACTAGAAAACACAGCACTGCTGAAGGGAAATGAGCTTTGAAATGGGGCAATACTGAGCTGGAAAGGAAAATTGATATTTGGTGTATTAATTTCTCACATTTTTTGAGATTCATCTTCATAGCCACACTAGAAAGTGACATTATTAATGTTAAAATGACGTTCAAAGGCAGAGCTTAGTCAGTGGCAGGATGTTCTCCGAGAACACTACTTAGCTAAAAGAAAGTAAAATAAACTGTGGGTCTCCAACATCTAAATATTGATGCAAAGATGTAGAGTTTAAAGGCTTTCTACTTCATAAAAAAAACATAGTGGGCAATGTCACAAGGCAGTAGTCACCCTCATGGTGTGAAATACTCTCAGGGTCCTTATGAAGTGGTAGAAACTCAGAGTTTCCTAGAAGAGCACGTTGAGTCCTACATTTGTTTCAGTGAAGTTGGTTTCACTTGACTGTCAACAATGAGGGACTGCAAAGTCGAAAGGTCTTCATCTAATAGTAGTTGTCTGCTTCTGGTCATGCTGGTTGTCCTCTTCTGAATTAAATGTGAACTGAGAGTTTCCTAGAATTGCCACATGCAACAATATTCAATGGGATTTATCACTTTATTAATCACCCAATCTATTTTTTACCTCCCAAAGAATGCAAGTCCCTGTGGACAACAGAGTGGTTGCATTTACTTTAACCTCAGCAAAACACGCAGCCCTGTTGAGGCTGCATCCACGAGAGGAGGTGCCTGCTAGGACACATCACCCCAGAGCACAGAGCGGCTTCCAGGCAGCTCCTTTAAGATAATACTTCCCCTTTTAAAACAACTATCAATTATTTCATTAGATATGTTTTTTCCTACTATCTAGTATGCTTCACACAACTAGAACTTGTCAATCATGATTCTAGCTGCATGTCAATACAGAAGAAGGAGCTGGCAAATACAGAGCAAAATGTGAATGTGATTTGGGGTTTTCTCCTTCCCGAATTTCCACCCTTTAAACATTAAACCCTCTCAGGCTTTTCAATTAACTTTGGTTGGAGTCCTGGGGGAGGCCAGTGCAGGCCAGAGGGATGGTGGGGCGGGAGGCTCAAGCGTGTAAGGAGGGGTTGCAGGAGCTTGACTGGTTGAGCTGGGACATGAGGTGGTGAAGAGGGATCCAACCACATCTTCTGCTGCCCAGAGGGGTTACAGAGATGACAGGGATGGATCTACTCAAAGCATTGGAGCCTGAGGCCCAAGGTGTAACATGGGAGAGTCTGGATGGCACTAGGAAAACAGTCTTTCCCTGCGTGCGTGGTGTGTCCTTAGTGACTGTCACCCAGACAAGGCCTTGAGGAACCTACTGCAGTGCTGACATTGGCCCTTATGCAAGCTTGGATCAGACCAGAGACGTCCAGGGTGCCTGCAGCCTTGGTCTGGCTGTGATTTCTTGGTGTTTTCATGATGTGTGTTGGGGGATGACAAACCAGAGTGACCATATGCAGTGTCACTTCAGCAAAGACACTCCCCTCATGTTTGTGAGGTTGGAATATTTCAGTGCAAGAGTCATTGGTGGAAAAAAAAACCCACAATAATAATTTGGGGATTTCAAGGTCACCCTTGTAGCTTGTTGCTTCCCCTACAGTAACTGGTTAAAACTTATATACAAATTCCATAGACTCATTTTTGGCACTGGACCAGCTCGCATTTAGTCTTGTCCCTGCTGAATTCCCCTTTTAGAAAAGCAGACGACGGTTATTTTCTCCCAGCTTTGTCACCTTCCTAATTTTAAATAGCAGCTTTTTTGACATCTAAAGTGAGTTCCTCGTTCCTGTTTAGTTTTGAGTCATCATCTCCAGCGCTGTGCTCGAATGCAATGGATTAGCAGACCTCGGAAGGGAAAAGGTGGATTATACCTCAAAGCAGATTTCTACAAACACCCTAAGCAATAACTCAGCCTGTTTTTTTGAGAGCCGAACAAATATAAACTTTGAGCAGTGCTTGGGAAGAGCTGCTTTTTGCAGTCCTGCTTGGTGTCATTTTCCCAAGATAACCATCAGTTGTCATGCTGAGCACCCTGGTTTTATTTTGGCATTTGAACTTCTGAGAAGGAGAAGGCTCTTTAGATCTGTCCCAGGAGAGATGCTGAGCATTTTACAGAAACGCTTGGGTCTCCAAATAGACTTTTGGTGGCTTAGTGTATTTGTGGCCGGCCGGGTGGTTGCTAGCAGCTGTGCTGTGCCACTGCAGTCTGGCATGGACACCAAGAGGCACGATACTGTCCAAAAAACAGAAACAAAGATGATACTTTATGCTGTGAAGCTGGTTAGTTGCAGTATACTGGGAAATGCTAAAATCTGGGCTTGGTTCTTCGGAAAATGAAGCAGAGAGTGGTGAGAGGTTCCTGCAAGACAGTAGGTGACTAGGAGAAGTCTAAGGGGACTTCTCCCAGGTCTGTGTGCTCCTTTCCCTCCTGAAGGAGTTGTTCTTTGGGGGAAGTTGTAGGGAGCAGGTAGTGCCATGTAGGAAAGGGCTGCAAGCACTGGGAACCTCAATCCACAGGGATTGCCCTGGACATGGCCCTGAGCAACCTGCTTCAGCCTGGCCCTGCTTTGAGCAGAGACCAGACCAGTGATTCCCACCCAAGGGTGTCTCCAGCCTGAGCTGGGCTGTGATAGTAAAATTAACTGCCCATACCAACTTCCCCATGAAAACCTTCAAGGGACCCATCTCTCTTGTGTGACATCCTAATGGAAGGCAATGGAATGATTTAGGTCTCTCAGCAATCTTGGGTCATCTGTGTGCTGGCAAGAAAAGGAGCAAACGAGTTTCTCTAACTGATGTCACTTTTGACTTGGAATTTCCTGCAGGTTTTGCTTGGGAGAGTCCCAGATATATTTAAGCTGAGTGCAGCAGTGCGTTGAGACTCGTGTTCAAAGTGGAAGTGCCTCCTCTGTGGAAGTGCTTGCACAGAGAAGCAAGGACTGAGTATCAAACGGCCCCATAAAACATTGATGTGAGAAAAAATGGCTCCAAGAGCTCACCTGGGAACCCCCTGGTTAGGGCATGAAGGACATCCTAATTGCTCGACACAGAAATGTATTACAGGAAGCCAAAAGAACTGGGTCAGTTGTGTCATCTCCCAATAGACGACGAGAACAGCCACTTCATTAAGAACTCGATTCTTCTCAATGTGTTTCTCTCTGTCCCTGAAGAAAGAGGAAACAGCGTTTGAATGTCTGACATCCGCAATGAAGAGCAGCCAGAATGAAATATCTTCTATGTTTCAGGCTCCCATTTCACAGTAATAATGTCACGAGTGGGGAATATTACTCACGCCAGGGAAATGCTCTTTTTTGGAGGTATCACTTACTCCTCAGCCCCCCAAAATAATAGTGAATCCATCCCTGTGGGTTTGCAAGAAGTGTGTTGGTAGGTCTCCTACTATATAAATGCAGTATTTTCAGCCTTCCTGCAGATCGGGAAGTCACTCACATCCATCCCAACATGGTAACTTGCTATTTGTTCGACAATTTGAGCTTTGCCAAGGCTTTGTCACTTTGGCTTTGTCAGACAGTACAAAGCAGTGTTGTAAATGTTCATGTGTCCCCAAGAACATTCCCAAGAAGGAATGTTCCAAGAAGGAATGTTCTTCCTTCCATGTATGGTCGATCAGTGTGTTTCTGAGAAGGACTGATCCAATTGCTTCCTTCTGACTCTGAAAAAGCAGGAGGTGTTTCAGAGCTATCACACACCAGCCCAGGTGAAGCTCTCAGAAGAGCTGGAATACTATTCCATACTATTCAGTGGCAAAGAACCGTTATAGTAAAAACACTTGAACTATGGAATAGTCTCAGTTTGTAATTAATGAGACAATGGAAGATGATAAGAAAGGAAATTATTATCTGGCAATTTATGTAGCAGATGGGAAAAAAATCCGACAGAAACTGATTTTTTTCTGACTCTGTTATGACTGAAAACTCAGCTTTTTGGTGTGTTCATCGGGCACAATATTCACCTAGTCACAAATAAGTTTCACTTGTGTGGTTTTATATATTTTTTTTTTCATTTTGCATACTGCATACTCAATATTAAAAAGAAAAGTATTCCTAGAAGTCCATGTATTAGGTAAAACATTTACAGGGAGAGCAAGTACAGAGGAAAAGGAGGCAGCTGGACAACCCATGTGTCTGCAAAGGAAAGGGAATTTGGATGACATCTCATGCAGTTGTGCGTATGCATATAGAGAGGATATTTTTTACGTACTAACATGCCCATTATCCTGGGGCATCTGACTGGATAAAACTCAAACAAAATCCTCACTCTCTTGAAGTTGCTGGATTTTTTCTCTTCCTTTAATCCCCAGGACAATATCAAGGAGTTGCAATGAGAACTTGGCAATAAGAGCTTGCATCCGGTATGATCGGAGCAATTTATCCAAATGATTTTGACTTCCTGTTTTTTCTTAAGCTATTGTATAAAGTTATGATGGTAGTAGTGGTCTTTTGATCTATATTCATAGAAGAGAAATTAAAATTATGGGACCCTATTGTAAGGCAATTGTTGTATTTCTATGAGCTAAGTGAAATTCTGTGAGCCAAAACCCAAGTATCAATGGTCAGAATAGTTTTCTCAACTCATAATCACGTCAATGCCTATAACAGCATTCAGCTAGGAATTGTGATAGGCTGTCCTTAATGGAAAACGAACAAACAAACAAACAAAACTGTGGATTTCTGTGAAAATCCTTGAGCATCATCACCAGATGTTTTGCATCACGCAAAAGAATGAGGTATTTTCTGCAGCTTTTAGTAGCTTTATGACTTACAGCTCTCAGACACACAACACCTATTTACTCAGGTGCTGCTTTATGCATTTGACACTCTTTAAGGGTGCCGGGTAGGCAGTAAGTTTGGGGGGAGACTGTGAGGACTTTGCCATGAAGGTTGCTTTGCAGCGTTAGTGACTATGGAAGAAGGCAAATTTTCAGCATAAATGTCTTTTTGTAGATGTAAAAGCTTTGCTTAGATCCTTTCTACTTAACACTTGGAGATAGTGGGGTGAGAAAGCCTCGTAGCTGCCTTAAAAATTAGATGCCAAGGAGGTGACACAGTTTATTATATAATCTATTTTAATGGTGTCTAAAACCATATTCACTGTCGGCTCTTTTGGCAGTGGTAGAAATATTGCAGATGGAAATAGCACAAAGTTAATCCATCCTTGTAATCTTAAAATGCGGTCCCATATCGAGGCATCTCCTGTGTGATAAGGAAGTGATTTAGAAAAGAAAAGGCAAGTCATTTCGGAGTCTGTCTTAACGGATATTTAATGTACCATTGCACTCCTTGTTTCAGAAGGCAATTTACCAAACAAAACTAAACTGAACAAGGGAGGATAGAGGTGTGTGAACCAAAACAGAGCTGGAAGCTACAGTAATGAAATAATTTACAGCTGCTGGGATGTGTCCATTGGCATCTATGCAGTGAACCTGATATGACCAGCTAGGAGACCTCACTTGTGCTTGAGGTCCCTCAAACCTGCGGCATGGGTTTTATGGTTGAGGTGTTTCAAGTGTCACTGGGTGCCACAATGAGACCCCAGTTTCTAGTAGTGTCGTTTCAGCATCTTGTGGCACAGATCTGGGCAAATGCACCTCAGCAGATCTACCTGTAGGACACGCAGCCAAGCTTCTCCTACTGATGTCTCTAAAGTGAGATCTTGCAGATAGAAATGATGAAATATCCACCGTCCCCATGACCTTTTAGAACAAAAGTTCCTTAAATGAGTAGTTTAGGGCATTTTTAAGGCTTTATTAATGCTTTCCAACCTTTAATAGAAATGTAAGTCCCACTAGCCATCTTAAAGGCCTACCTAGTGCAAGATTGGGGTCGTCTGGTCTTTAGGGGGTTGCAGCGTAAGTTTAACTGAACTTAAAAGGATAAAAAATAGTTTTGTCATTATCTAAATAGGCCCCGCATTCTGATTTAACAGGAAGGGCGAGTGCAAAGTGAGGCTCCACACTCCTCTGAAACACACGGATCAGACCCGAGGTCACAGCGCTGCGGTCACAGGGGCTCCTGGCCTGAAAAAGCGAGGCTGGAAGAGCAGCGCCGGGGGCCGGTTGCAGGGACCGAGAGGCCTCGGCATAAAAGCCGGGCTATTGATTTTTATAAAACCCAGCATCACCTTTGATACTCTGTTAAAGTTACACTAACGGGTTACTGGCACGATTTCCAGCAGGATAATTGCAGCCACAGTCTGAGTAATGTCTGCATGCTTTCGCCTTGCAAAGCGATCTCCCTTTACTGCAGGGAGGTTGAATGAAAAATGAAGGCACTGACTTCTTCCTGGTTCGATATCTGGCATATTTTACATATCTATTTTCTGTAAACCTTTTTTTTTTTCTTTCTGAAGGGCTTCCTAACGGAGAAGCTGCTTTAGCACCAGGAATGGTGACACTTGCCAAAGGCGATAAAGTTGCTTCCAAAAATGCATTACGTTCTGCATCTCAGGTAAATAAAATGCTGTTGTGCTTGTTGTTCACCCACTGCTTGGAGTCAGGGCTGGAAATGAAGGCACTCGATGCTCTGGGATGGGTGTTATCCCTTGGTCTTGTGCTCGCTCTGAGCACGTAGATTGGATGTGTGTGGAAGCTCTGCTTTTAAAAGTGCCACTAGAAAGCACCAATATTTAGGCTACTGTAAAAATCTTTGCCTTCTGTAGGAGGTACCCAGGGTACAAATGTGTGTTTTGATTTCTTTTTATTATTATATTTTTTTTTCTCCATCCCTCTATGATTACACTTGGAAATAGTCGCTATTGGCATTAGCAGAAAAGTCCAGCATTCCTCTTGGTCAGTGCCCAGGGTAAATGAGACGGGCTGTGATGTTCAGGTTGTGTGTTCAGTACTTGCTACATTTGCAGCATGTGGCTTCAAGGGAACAAGGGCAGGAAAGTATCTGAGCTGGAGGCTGGTGTGGTTGGACACCATCTAGCAGGGCCCTCAGGGCTCTGCTGCTGCAAGGGTGTTTGGGGCCATCTCCAAAGAGAGGAACCAGCTGAGGAACATCTTGATGGCTCCCTGCCATCCATTCCCAAGGACAGCACATGAGCCCTGCTGCCTAACCAATGCTCAGGGGTCTCTCTGCTGGCATCAAAGCAGATGAGCATGCAGCTCCTGTGCCTGGGAAAGTGAGATAATGCCCAATCCTCTCCCCCTGCAAGACCGCCAGTCCCTCTAGCCCTGAAGGGTTTCCAGTTCGGAGCCTTCAGGGCTGTCTAATTCCCCGCATGATTGTCTGTGTACATATATACGGGATGTCTGGAAGAGGGTTAAAGTTAATTTAGATGTCTGGCTGTGCTCAGCTCTCTAATTCTTGCCATTGCTTCATTATGTACTGTGTTTCATCTCCACACTTCTCTGAAAGATCTGAAGACACTCGTTTTTGAGATAAAATAGAGTTGCTTAAGGCTAACTCCAGATACTGTGCTCATCGTGTTCCTGGAAGCCCAGATGGACATGTAGGTATTAAAATAGAGAGAATAACAGGTAGGTAGAGGCTGTGTGTGGGGTGTAGTAAAATAGCAGTGAAGGTGCTCTCAGCCTGGAGAGCCTTTGTGATACATGGTGGTAGTGGTTGGATAAAGGCTGTTTCCAGTTTTCATGGCTTTGCTGACTTCCCCCTGATTTGGATGGTAGGGGATATGCCCAGCCTGCCAAGCAAGCTGGGGTGCTACCCCGGACGCAGTTGCCAGGTCCAACCAAGCTCTAGAAGCAGTTGCTTTGTCATGGAGTGCTTGGTATAGGCTTTGTCACCAAAGACACCTTCTGTCTCTACCAAAATCTGCAAGACAGCGCCCTTTTCCACGCTTGAATTTTTGATCTGCTGTCTTTGTTCCTTTGGGGTTTGCTTTGATTGGGAATGAGGCAGGAATCTGCATGCAGATTGATTTGCTTCACTTTAAAATCTAAAATTCTAGAAACTTAGGGTTTTTCTACAATATCCACCTAATAGTGTTTCAAATTAAAACTGTGATACATCTGATAGACAGCTCAGGTATGAAGCCCTGATATAGGTGGGTGTTACCAGGTTGTTCTCTCTCCTCTAGCTGCGAGGTAAAGCTGCTCCTTGAATGTGAAAAAGAAATAATATGTTTTTTTTTAATGACCCCAGAAAGCCATGTTTGATATCAGCAAAATCTGCATGCTTGGTTAGCATATGATTTGTGCAGAATATTTTTTTCTGGTGTATTTTTGTGTGCTTGTTCCTTGACGAACGCATCTTGCTCCGAGGACCTTGAGAAACATGGAGACTGTTTCATAAAAGAAGCACTCCAGGAGGAGCAATGTTTTAAGAGGCTGTTTTAGCCCCAGTATTTTTATAAGATAACCCAGAGGCGCAGAACGTCCATGCACGAGGTGTTTGTGACAAGCCATTGGCAGCAGTGTCCTTCAGGTGGCTTTGGTGCAGGGAGACTCACGCAGCACTCGTGCATTTGGGCCACACAATGTTGAGAGACAAAAGCTTTTGCTACACGAGATGGCGCTCTTGCCCTTCCCAATGGCAAAATGAGATTTTTTATTATTATTATTATCATTATTATTATTATTTTATTCATTATATCTTATTTTATTTTCAGCAGTTTGCCCTCGTTCACACTTCGGTCGCTGCTTGTTCCCGCTGGCAGAGCCAAGCCCCGTAGGCACAAGCTGGTCTCCCCCACGGGCTGCTCCACAGCAGCCTGCTGCAGCCTGCTCCACAGGCAACTCGGGATAACTGGGCATTTCGATCCCCCGTGAAAGGCCAGAGAGACAGAAAGTGCACTGTCACCCCCCGCAAATGACAAGGCTCAAAAGTGATTTTTTTCTCCCTTAACTTTAAGACATTTTTGATGCACTCCTCTTCTCCGCAAACATCCTGAGTGCTTTTCTCCCCCTTCTCCCCCTGGTCGATCAGGTTGTCCCAGCAGCAAGGGGCCATGGCTGTCCTCCCGCCTGGAAGCGCGAGTGGCTTCAGCTGGAAAAGCGATATGGGAACGGACGGTGCCCTTTGCCAGGCAACGTTAAAAATGCATGTGCAGGATGGGCTCTTCCAAATAAGTCCGGGAAGGATGAATTCCTGCCTCCTCCCAGGCTGCTGGCGAGCGCCCAGTCTCCCTGCCCGCCCCAACTGGTAGCTGGTCTCAGCCCCTCACCACGTAGCCCCGGGAGGCCCGGCCAGGAGCCCCATGCTGGGTCCGGGTGCCTGGTGTGTGGGGTGGAAGGACGTCCCACATAGGGAGGGCTGTGGGGCGAGGTGCAGGGTGCCCTGGCAGGCAGGAATGCGGGGATGAGCCTGGAGCTCCCAGAGGGAGGGATGAAGAGAGGGGCTGAGACGCCAGGTGGGATGTTGCCTGGGGGTGGTTCCTGCCTCGGGTGCGCGAGGCAGTGGCCCTTGGTCGTGGGCTGCCCCTCAGAAGAGCCACGAGGCCGCTGCAGGGAGGAGGGACGGGATGACGGGTGCAGCGGGCGCTGCGGGGCGGCGGGGAGGCGGCTCCACGTGGCTCATTAGCAGAAGGCAATTTAATATTTATGAAGCGCTCCCGCTTGAATCCCAAGTCTTCAGCTCCAGTTACAAGGAGCTGCGTCACCCTCCGATCACATGGTAGTTGTTGCTATTTCCAGGCTCGCAGCCTCGCAGAGTGGCACAAAAGCTTTCTCCCCCCACCCTTTTTAATTTTTTCTTCCTCTTTTTTAGTTTTTCCTCTTCGTTATTTGCTTTTTTTTTTCCCCCGGCCTCCCAGTTTCCCCAACTCGCTCGGCGCTTTGGGGCCACTCGCAGCCGGGCAGCGCCGCGGGGAGGATGGAGCTGCCGCTGTGACCCAAGGGCGGGCAGGCTCCATCCACCCTCCCACCCCTTCCCAGCGCTTCTCCTCCTCTCGCCGGGAGCCGGATCCGGTCGCTCCCTCTGCTCCTCTCCCGGGTCGCCTCAATGAAAACTCCCGGACGAGCTGCCGGGCGCTAGCGGGACGCGGAGCGCCCCGAGGCCGCGGTGAGGGGCTCGCGGAGAGGGGAGGGAGCGGCTTTGCTTTCCTCCCCTCTCGCAAAATGAGCGAGCTGGAAGGCGACTTCACCAAGCTGCTGCTGCTGAAGGAAGAGCGCATCAAGGAGCTGGAGCGGCGCTTGGGCGAGAAGGATGAGGAGATCCAGGAGCTGCGGCGGCGGCTCCACAAATGCCAGTCGGTGCTGCCGGCGCCCAGCCCGCACATGGGGCCGCGCACGACCCGCGCGCAGGGCATCTCCGCCGAGCCGCAGACCTACCGCTCCTTCCACGACCTGCGCCAGGCTTTCCGCAAGTTCACCAAGGGCGACAGGTAGGACCTCGGCACATCCGCGCCCCTCTGCCTCCAGCGAAAAAATACCCAAACTTTGTTTGTTTGTTTTTTGGGTTTTTTTTTGGGGGGGGGAGGGGGGCAGATGGGATATGGTCCCCCCCCCACCCCGCCTCTCCGCGCATCCCCCGCTTTGTCATCGATCGGCGCCGGCTTGCGAGCCCCGGAGGGGAAAGCAAACGCATTAAGGGGCTTTTAGCGGCTGGAACGAGCTATCGCATAACCCATTAAAAGCGGCTCGGCCCCTCTTCCCTCCCTCCTCCTCCGTCCTCTCCCCCCGGCGCCGGCCCCGCGGGACGCCCGTGGGAGCGCGCGGGGCGGCCCGGCCGCTCCGCCCCGACGGGGCCCCCGGCGCAAAGTTTGCAGCCGCCTCCGCCGAGTCGGTTCGCGGCGGCTCCGCTCGGCCTCTCTTTGTATTTTTACTTTTACCCTCTCCTGTTTCCAGCAGCCCCCGCTATCCCCCTCCCCAGGCTCCAGCAGAAGCTGCTGGCGTTGCTGTCCTTCCCTCCCAACACTGCGCC
>JAWLRI010000209.1:559166-580648 GCA_034781795.1 Crypturellus tataupa
CCCCCTGCCTTCCCCCGGAAAAGTCTCTGTCTTTTGGCTGTCCCAAAATCTCTGCCAGCTCCGAACAAGCCGAAGCCGCTGCTCCTCCATCCGGATGCCTGAGTGCTTTGCACTGATTTATCCGGCGTGCAGCAAACAGCACCCACTGAGGTTTCTTCATCTTTTTTTTTAATTCCTTTTTGCGGGGAGCACCTAGCTCTTGCCAGGATGCTGGGTGTCCCTTGAGCGTGTATATTCTCGGAGCGTACCGTGGGAAAAGCAGCGTAGCTGCGTCCCGTGGGGTTCTCCTAACGTGTCAGCAGGAAAGTTGCCGGCAGCGCCTGATTCCGCTCGTGTCCGGCCCGTTTCAGCAGTAGTTGCAGCTCTGGTGCTCGTGGAGCAGCAGTGCATGGAGGTCTTGGTTTCCTCTGCATGTAGTTTTTCGTTTGGACAGAAAGAAAAAACGAACTTTTTAAAAATCACTTATAAATAATCCTGCTTTTCACCCGGGTGTGTTTGAGTTTGGGTTTGCGCCTCTCCCGAAATACAGCTGCTGTCCCTCAAGGCTCATCCTTTGATGGTCGTTCCCACTGCTCTGTTGAACAAGACTGCTTCTCCTCTAAAGATTAATGAGCCACTCACTTCTGATTTTATATGTGTGTCTATATATTCATTTTTGTTTCCTGTAATGCTCTGGGTGGATCTGATGAAATAAGCCACTGCGCCAAGCAAATTGTGTGACTCCCGCAGAGCAATTCGTTCCTCCCCGTCCTAGCACATCCCTTGGTGTCGCTGCAAGGGCAACGTGTCACGGCAGGAGAAGAGCCTTGGCTCTGGATTCCCCTTGCCCGTCCCGCTGCTCTTCCCAAGGTGACGGTCAGCCCGAGCCTCCGCCACCACCCACTGTCCTCCCTTGCAGCCCCCGGGGTGATGAGGACCATAGAGTCGCTACGGGTTTGCCCACAAGCCTTTCCTGGTCCTTGGCTTAGCTCTTGGTAGCCACTAATGGTGACCACGCTGATCTGGGGTTTGCTCCGAGTGTTTTGTTGATGTCCATCCAATCCACTTCCATTACAGCCGTCTCCGGCCTTGCGGAGGGAGCTGCAATCAGTTCCCCAAACACCTCATGCCTGGCCTTTAGCAGCAGATAACGTTGTCTAAACTGTTTATCCCACGGCTCTTCAGGCCTGCGAGTGGCTTGGGAAGTGTAAAATATCCCTCTTCTGGAAAAGCCAGGGGTGAATTCCCTAGCGGAAAAATCCAGTGTGATATTTCATCCCATTTGGTTTTCAAATTAGAGCTGATGGAAACATTCTATCTAGGTATGTGTGCCTGGATCCTATTTTAAATATTTATTTTTATCTGAAAATATGTTTATGATTATGTGCAACTCGTTTAAATCTGCTGCTAACTCAAGTTGACTCGAATGTTTAGTTCAGCTTGACTGCAAAGAGTGCTAATGTATTTAAAACTCCGTCAATGCTAGTAAAGGGCACTAGAGAAACTCAAGAGGCAGCTAAATCCTGACAGCTAAATACATCCCTGCAATATATCCTGGGGTTGGAGTTGCGAAGACCCAAAGAAAGCCTCATAAAAATAGAAAGATGTTGAAAGACGCGTAACCTTTCATCTGCAAGTGTGGTTTTGTTTGTTTATTCTTTCAGAGGTCTAAATTTTATTGGAGGAAAGGAAAGCACGTAGATGGCCACAGACGTGCAGCTATTCCCATGTATAAATCAAAGCCTTTCCAAAGAGCCGGGATGCTGCAGCTCCATAAAGTACCAAAGGGGTGTGAAAAATTCTCAAAATCCATCTGAGGGCTGCTCATCCATAGCTCTCAGCAGCCAAATATGTTATTTAATTTGGGGACGTGCTAATTGCAGCTTAATGTGGCTTAATGGGGTTGAGGAGTGTTGGTGGCACAGACGTAGCACTGGGTTCTTTTGGAAACTACCTCGATGAGATCAATAAATGGTAGTGTTGTATAGATGTGCATTAATCACTAACAGTAAGCAGTAGTAGGAGCTGCTTTAAGTTTGCATATATGCCCTTAACTTGGCGAAAAGCTTTTTGGCCAACGTGCCTCCTCTTTTGCCCTGCTTTCTCACCAAGGCAATGCTGCGGGTAGAGAACTAGGACAGAACTGGTGTGTTCTCAACCACATCCCTCATAACTTCTGACTTTGAGGAAGCAGCAGGCTCTGTCCTCAACTTTTTGCGGCGTTTTCTTCTCTTTCCCGTTGTTTTGCAGGGCGTTTGCCACAAGATGGCAGTGGGGCCTAAGGTTTAGCACAAGGTATTGGGGTGTAGTTTGGTTTCCGCTCAGTCGCTCCTTTCCCTGCGTAGGTGATGGTCGTAATGAAAACCCAGCAGGAACCTCTGATTTTCTCTATTTTGGCCCCATAATATTGCCCTTTTCTTTGCTCTACCTCTTGCAAGCTGCTCCTCCTCCTTCTCAAAAAAAGAGCCTTTCCCTTCATGGTGAGGCTGGATGAGGCCCCGTTGGAGTTTCCACCCCATTCCCCATCCCTCTTTGGCCAGATTTTCTGGGAATTCAGCTCCTGTCAGGTTGCCTTCATCTAGACATACACCGTGTAATGAAATAAATAAAAATTAGCTGTCGGCTTCGCTTGGCTCTACCTATGGCTGCAATCGCTTGAGACCTGCAGATGCCAGAGAAGAACCATTTTCTTGCCTTTGAATATCAGGGGCAAGTGTGTAACATGCTGTAGGAGGCAAAAAGTGATGCTGAGGTTGAGGAGGGCTTTTAAACTAATGAAAAGAAAGGACTGGTTGGGATCCCGGGTAATTTAGTCCATCACTGATCCGCTCGCAGCGGATTTCTGTGCGTCACAGCGCATTCCTTGCATGCTTCCTTCTCAGATGATCAACACCTAGAGATCATCAGACCTCCTTTCAATCCCTTGATATTGGCAAATCCAGGAAGAATTAAGCACTAATGCTCCAGAGATTCTTAGTCTGTTGCATAAAATAGTTAAGGATATTAGGTTTGGAGGCAAGGAGGTTGTTGCATGCCATGCAAAGAGAGACGGCAAGGGGCCATTAGGTCCCTTGAAATCAGAGGCTGGTAAAATAAGCGGAAGGATTTTAGAGTGAGCAAAGATTTATCGTTAATCAATTGAAAGCATTTCCCTTATTTTAATTTTTAATGGGCTGAAGCTCCTGCTCGCCTTCCTGGCGTAGCATTTCTGAGGCTCCCAGTGAAGACCCAGGGGGCTGAGCAATCAGGCAAGTCCTGGCTCCAAGAGAGGACGTCGGATGGCGCCTCGCTGTGGCGCATTGTTCCCGGTGGCTTTGTCCGCGATTCTCCATTCCAACCATTTCCAAACTACTTTTAGTGAGTCACGAGGCTTTCGCTGCCTCCCTTGGGAGACTCAGTCCCAGCCAAAGGGACTTTACTGAAGCTGGGAGATTACAGCACGAGGCACCTTCTGCCTGGGGAGAAAGTGCCCGGTTGCGTGATGAATCCCTGGAACGGTGACTGCAAAGGGACGTTAAAACTAGAGCTGGGCAAAGCATCGATAAACTGCTGCTTGCTCAAATCTTTGATAGTGCTCGTTTGAAAAACAGAAAGGGGAGATGGTGTCTTGCTTCCCACAACAGCCTTTGGATATCACGGAGGTTCACTTCAAACCCGGAGAAGAAGGAAAAGGCTGCGTCTCACTTGTGATTACATCTTGTAAGAGCAGGAGATAGATTTAGGCATATATGGTATTGGAAACTACGCAGCCGCGTTTGATTTTTTTTTTTTTTGGCTTCTATTTAAGTCCAGCGAGTGCCGTTTTTGTTAGATCTTTAGACCACTGAAAGGTAACACCGTAACAAAAATCCTCAGGGCAATAGAGTGCATCGAAGCAAAATAAGTTTAAAAGGACTAAAATAACGCTGCATGGCCCTCTCTACAGTTTTACGAATCAGAAACTTTTGGAAAAGAGCCTTCCTGAGTTATTCATTCAGTTGCCCATGGAGCTGGGGTAGGTCCTGGAAAATATCTAGTACAGCTTGGCAAGTGAGTTCTTAAAGAGCTTCACCTTCCACCATGACCTCCTGTCTGGAAAGATGAGGGCTGCTTTGCCCTTGTTTTTACAGGGCTTTTCAACATTTTTGCTGGTAGATGTTCCTTAAACATAGCTGTTCCATTAGTAATAAAACCATGCAGTCACAAGCAAAGTATGTGCGCGCCGAGGAGACACGAAAAAAGACAGTGGAATGAGGACAGGGCTCAAGATAGCGCATGGGTTAGTTGCGGTCAAGATGTTTTGGGCCTAACTGTGGGTCTGCTGGGTTTTTGCACCCTCAAGAGGTGATGGATATTGAGGTTTTGGGTCTTATTCACATGTCGTGCGTAGCCAAAGTCAGCCAGCTGGCAAATTCTGCTAACTCCCGCAGAGAGGGGAAGCAGCCTCTCCTGGAGCACTGCCAACAGTCTTGGGTCTTGAGAGTGGAAAGATGAAGTGATAGTTGCAGACCTGACTGAGGAGAGCTTGAGTCAAAGGCCAAGTCCGTTTAGCTGTTGCCACGAGCTGTGGACACTCTGTCCTCGCAGATTTTCTGGTCTTGCTGGGACCTGTGGGGACATGGCCTGAAGCAACCTGCTGGCACCGCAACATTGGCCATGCGGTGGGGTAGAGTTGGAGTGGCCGTGAGGTGGGGTAGAGAAGATTTCTGAGATTCTGAGACTTTGTTTGCATTAAAGGTAGATTAGAACAAGGAATCACTTGTAGTCTAACTGTTGGCTGATGTCTTTCTTTAAAGAACATGTGCCCTGATGGGAGCAGCTAGGCTGGTGTTGTGTTTCCCTTCCCAAGAGATTTCCTGAAAGAGGGACGATACCTGCTGCTGTCCATTAAAGGTGTGAGAGTGCTGTGTACTGTCATATATACATCAGAGCAAGGCTATCTATTCTCTTTAGTCTCTCGCTAGGACTCAGAAATATGTTGCAGGAGGAATTTAAAAAGTAGAGCTTTAACAATAGCTTCTATTTACTTAAGTAAGTGTTCCTGTCCTATGGTAATTTGAGCTACAGTAAGCAAAAAGTAAGAGCTGAGGAAGTTAATGTAAAGTTTTACCACTTGTTCAATTGTTTTTAAACAAATTAATTGTATTTTGTACTCCTTTGGCATTTGCTTTCTTCATGTATTTGTGGCTCTGAGACTCACTGGTATGGAGAAGGGTATAAGAGGATACCTGAGAGGTGCTCATAGCAGTTAAATAAAGTGTCCGTGGCTGTAAGATTCAAGCAGCAGGAATTGTTATATCTTGTAATCACTTAACAGGCACTTGCATGCATTTATTCCAATTATTTTGGCAAAGTGTTTGGCTGTCTTCTAACAAGACCACTGAGTCTTGTTGAGTAGCAACTATTATTGTAACTCTGTTTTTTTTTTCTAAACAGTTTAATACAAAAAAGATCCCAGAAATGAATGTGTGTATTTAATTTCTCTGAACATCTTAATGCTTTGCATGCTGAAGTCACAAGATGTGACTCGGTTATATTTATCCTACAGTATAGGAAAGGTGGGGAGTGTGACTAGAAATAATCTATCAAGTAGGAAATAATCTGGGATTCCAAGCTCTCCAAAAATGGCTTAACAGGCGTGCACACTTTTGACTGTAGAGCTGGTAGATGTATAATTATTAAGCTAAAATACAATTAAAACAATAGGAATTGATGGGTATATCCTGAAGTGTGGGTTCCCATTTGACTCTTTTTAATAGTTTGAAGAGGTGCTCAGAAGTGAGTATGGTGCAGAGATTTTTATGGTGCTTCACATAAGGCTGGAAGGGTTGTTGCTAGGTTGTATATTAAGAATAGATCTATTAAAAGTGTGTGGGTGGGGGGAAGCAAGGAGGGGTAAATATGTCAAATTTACCCTCTTGTTAAAGGCTCTGCGAGGTGTTTTGGGGTGATTCGAGACGTGTGTGCTGCTGCTTTCAAAGCATCCTGATTGCTCTTGCAGGTGCTCTAAAAAGTCCAGAAAAATCAAATCTATGTGCTGGGAAGCGTGAGACACAGATTAGGTTTTTGGGGCAATCTGAAAAGACTTTGCAAAGCTGCTAAGGAGGAAAAGGCCCTAAAAATGCAAGGGGCTTGGATGGTCACCTCTATTTTATAGGTTGCTCTGCTGTTTTCAGAGGGCAGCTCAGTCCTCTGCCTGCAGGAACGTGCCCAGGAGTTCAAAGCTTGTAATCACACCTATAATAATCAAAATACGTGGTGTCTGGGCTGGGGTGGGATCACTCCTCCAGAAACAACCTGAATGCAGAGCAGACGGCAGAACGCTGGGGAGGTTTTTTTTGGTAAAGCACCTGGAAAGCGGTCTCAGCCTGGCAGACGCAGGAGACGACTTTGGCAAAAGCCAACGCTGTGTCTCCAGGGGTAATCAGGGGCATTTTTGCTTTTTATCTCCCAGCGTTTATCACTGGAGGGCAGTGGTATCCGAGGAGATGACTGGGAGGAGAAACACAGATAAGCAACACGGCGTGGTTCCTAGGAGGATAATTCTGTCTGCGCTTGAGACATGGAGCGTGTTGTGGAGACCTGGGGTTGGGCCACAGGGGTTTTCATTGCTTGGCCTTGCTTTAACGTCACATCTTGTAACCGGGTGTCCTTGCTGCTGTGGTCAGCACAGTGCTGCGGGGTGCCTCGGTGATGCACCGTGGCACCGAGTCCAGACCAAGCTGATCCAGACCAGTCTATGCCTGATGTGTTGGCTGCACCAGTGGCCACCTGCGCATGAAGGAAGCAGATCACACCTAGAGGCTTCCTCTGCTGAAGGTATCCAAAGTGTTCCCGTGCATCAGCTGGCGCTAGGCCACTCTGCTTGGGAACAAGCTTGCTAAACCTCGAAGTGCAGCTGGGAAATGCTGGGCTAACCCCTGTAGATCCTTCCGGGCAAGTGTCACCGATGTGTCCTTCCCCCTTGTGGCTTCGCTGAGGATGGAGGGGAGAGTGGGCATCCCTTGCCACACGTCTCTTGGTTTCTGCTGTCTCCCAGAAGGACATTTTTTCTCCCCCTCCTTTCTGCAGCTTTTATGTTCTTCTCAAAGCTGTTCCCCAAAGAGTTACCTGATCGCAGAGTTGGCTGCTCTGCCAACGTCAAAAAAGGACCAACAAGGTGGATGAAACTCAATATTTGCATTCTGCTGCAGCAGGCACCTTTGCCGTTTTCAGATGAGCACTGGAGGGCATGGAGAAGACCAACAGTCGTTTCTCCTCGTTGTGTTTCACCTTCAGGGGGTCTTCAGTAACGTGCCGAGCTGACTGCGGGGCTGCTGCGCTTGGCTTCAATGCTCACGGTTTTGTGGTTTGCTCAGATGGTTTTCTTTTCTTCAGAGCTTTTTTTTTTTTTCAATTTCAAGAACAGAATTAGATCCGAGCAGCGTATCATGGCTCAGCTCTCTCAATAACAGGCTGAGGTTTCGACAGCTGAGCGTGCCGAACTCGATACACCTTGCGCTTCTGTTTTAGAGGGTGCAGCAGGCTGTGTCTTATTCAGTCCTTGGTTAGAAAAATAATGAGCTTTTTAATGAATCAGAGTTGAAATCTACTGTTCACAAGTGGGCAAAACTCAACCCTTTTGCACTGTTGCTTATTTGATAGCCAAGGAATCGTGATATCATAGTGAGATTTTTCTATGAAGATGTAGGTTTCTATGAAGGCTGTAGATTTTTGATTTTAGTTTTCTATGAGGATAATCCTGGGCAATGGTTAACTGGGGAAGTATGTCGTATACCCAGAGTCTTCTAACACACTTGTTTGATGCCTTCCATACGGCCAGAATTGCTGTAGACTATGAGCAGGAGATCTTGCTGTTACTGATGTGTATGAAGAGTTTGAAATAAGGGTTGAAAGTGGTCCAAAAACAAACTTTATGCCCTTGAGGTATGTTATATTTACCTAAGCAGTTGTGATTTACACTGCTTAGATGATTTACATCATTTACCATAGCAAGGAACAGAAAATAGGATGTCTTAGAGAAAGTCTTGGAGAAACAACCCTTAAAGCCAACCACAGGTTCTTCCTCCATTCTGCCGTATCTCCCTTTATGCCATTGATTTAGCTCTGCAAAAAAATCAAATCAATGCAAATATATGTTTTACTCCTTTCCTTGACATCTCAGTGTTGAAAAACCCCTTAGATCTCCCCTCTGTGGTGCAAAATCCACTTGTGGGTGGACCCCAGGTCTCTGAAAAGGTCTTGTGGATGCTGTGGATGCCAAGATAGAGCTGTCCTACTCGGGCAAAAGGAACCCAGCACTAGCGAAGAATCCCGGCAGCGAAGCATAGAGGTAACAGAATGGGCTAGTGATGTTTGTTATCCTCCATAAATAAACGAAGGGTGATTGGATTCATTACGGCGAGTGTCAATAACGCCAGGTACTGGCAGCGGCTGGCTGATAACTTGTTACTTTGCGTAAATGGGAAAGCATCAGATCATTAAAATCTAATGTGTCTATGTCAGGAAAAGAATTGAAACAAGAATGAAGCAGAGATGGTAAATAAGGACCATAAAAGCCCTTCTCTGCTATGCCGGTAAAGTCAAATCTACATTTCAGGTGAAATCTGCATCTCAGTTTGACTTGCAGATGTAATGCCTGCAGCGGGCCATGTGGCACGTGGACGCAGGCCGGAGTGTTGGCTGGGGAATCAGCGGGGCTGGGGTTTAGGTTTACTAGTTTTGCAGGTGGTTCTAGTGGGATCTTACCCGAAACAAGGTAAAAAATAGGTCCTGAGGTCTGCTTTTATAGGCAGGCTCTTGACAGGTCTCTGTACAGCATGTCCCACGTTCGAGTGCTTTTTGCCAGCAGGTGTTTTCCTTAGGATCTGAGTCTCTTTGGACCCGTTTTACAAAGGAGGAATGGGAATAACTCACCTATAGCAACAAATTGACTAGTAGGGGAGCCAAACAGAGACCTAAGGCTTCTCTATCAGGGCACGGTGCTCATCCTTCTCAATGCTGTAAATGGGAATCCGTGCTAGCTGCTATGGGCCGGTTCCTTCCCCTCCCATCTGGGAACTCCTTGCGCTGCTACAAATTATGGGAGGAATGCAGTGCTATTGCTTAACCCCACGGGCAGGGATGCATCCACCAAGGCGAGCTCTGATTGATTTTTCACACTCCATTAAGAAATCTGTCTTGAGGTGAAGGCTGAAATCTATCTCTTTTTTCTCTTACTGCATAATACATGGCTGGTGCAGCAGCATAACACTTGGGCAGCCTGGCTCTGCCTGATGCTAAGGATATTGCTTGCTTTGATCTGTAATTTCATTCCTGGATGCTCAACCGAGGTAAAAGCCTGGGTTGTCATCTTGGAAAAGCAGACGGGATCATTGCTTTCCCTTGCAGGAGCACTTGGGTTTCGCAGACACTCGTACACCTCCCATCTTCCGCAGGACTTTCCTCTCCATATAACTCTGCCCAGGTGGAAGAGATCTGTTTGGTGCAGTATTTGCCATCTGCTCGATGCAAACGGCTTTTCTAGCACACAGGTGCAATGCATTGGATTTTCCAACAGAAACCAAGTTGTGCATGGAAAAGGAAAGTGGAAAGGGTGTGGCAGGTCAGCTGATGTAGCTTGGGTGCCTAATTAATCTCCTCGACCTCGATGCGGTAAAATCTGTTGTAAAGGACCAGTATTTCGTAATTTAGTAATTTCCTCCTGGAGAAACGAGGAAACAATGCAGGTGATGATCAGAAAGGGAAGAACTGAAGATCATGGAATGATGTCGGCTTTTATACAGCCTTTCCACCACTGTGACTATCTGTCTGTTCAGAAAGAGCTATCTGCACTAGAAACAGCAAAATCTGCTCTTTCAATCTCAGAATTTGCTGATATTTTCAAGGCAAGATGGAGCAGCCAACACGCAAAGGTCTAAGGATGGCAGATAGGTAGGTCGCTGAAGTTACTTTGTTACCAAAAGGGACTCCTCTGGGGCTGTAAGAGCTAGAGTAAAACACTGTTTTCTGTGCTGTAGTGCTTGATGTGCCACCTCTGTTCTTCCCGCTCTGTTCTTGTGGGAGGAATCTGATGACATGGGCACATGCTCTGGCTTTCATTGCCTGTCCCTTATCCCATGGAGATGAGCAAAACACACCTCAGAAGAGAAGCAGCTCAAGGCGACTAAGTAGCATCATGCCAAGGTTGTCATCTTGCCATCTGGGTGCATCCTAGCCTCTCAGCGTGACACCTAGGAGCGCTACTGCCCTCGGGCTCCTCACCAAGACCTTTTACTCTGCAGTGACTTTGAATTTATAGGCATGCAGGACCAAGAGTAGAGCGTTTGGGAACAAAATGAAGTTTGCATCTCCTGTGAAGTAAATTGAGACCAGTCTCAGGTAACAATCCGGGTGGTTAAAGCAAGAATTGATTGCGTTCAGAAGATACTGAATTATCTGTGTCTATTCTACCTGTTTCCTCCTGCTCTATCTCGGTATGAGCTCTTGTACCTTTTAACTGTGGTGATCTATAACATGCCATTGCCACCCTGATACAAGAGCGTAGGCAGAGCCAATTTCCACCCTCCTTTATTTCTTGACTTCTGCATCACAGAGGCTCAGAATGATTTTTCTTTTCCTTCTTTTTCATTCTAGTGCTTCTTATCAAGCTGCTTAAAAACTAACTCTCTCTGAAAGGATGAAATAAAGTCAAAATAAAACATGAGAATAGCAAATATATGTATATCATTAGTTACTGTCTGTTCTAGTTACGCTGTTCTTCTCCCCAGTTAGAGGTTCTCCAATTGCTTTTGCCCAAGCAAGCGTATGAAAAAAGTCAGTTTTAGCCTCTTTTTCTTTCTTCTTCCCCTCCAACAATGAATTTTCTCCTGACCAGTCCTGGACTTGTGATTCATTAGGAGCTGGAAGTGGCCATATCTGCAGGGGCGTTGGGTCACGCAATCATTTTGCAATCACAGTGCGGTGCTGATACAGTCCATGCATTTCCACGCCGTGCAAGTTCCCAGGATGAGGAGCCTGCGGGCAGTGGGCTGTCAGCGTGTGGAAATCCAATGTGTGACTCTCCTTTATAGGAAGTGATGTTGCAATTACTCTTGTATCGGCTTTCGGGCCACTTTACAGGGCCCAAGTGATGTCAGGAGGCACGAGAATGAATGAAAATTGCTTGAATTGTCATAAGGATGTGCTAAAAGATGGGTAAGGCGGATCTGCAGGGGCTGGAGCATAGCACTTCTGAGGTTTTGTTTTGTTTTATATTTGTCTTCAAAAGAGGAGAAGAAAAGGCCTCGGGCATGGTTTAAGAATTGCTAGTGACTGAGAAAGAACCACGGTCCCTTGCAAAATGTTTAAAAGATTAATTGCTCTAATTGCTCTCCCTTAAATGCTTATTCAAGGCTGAACTGGTCAAAATTCAGGGTCCTGCTATGAAATCCTTGCAGCCTCGTTGGCTGGATTAGCTGGCCAGCCTTGGGCTCTTTTCTGAACACTTACTCGGTGGCAGCTCATCACACTTGCGATCCCTTGCGATCAAAGCAGTGAGTTCCTGCAACAGAGGACCCGAAAATCTCTGCCGTTTGCTTTTCCTTGGTCCAGCTGTGCTGCACTCTTGATTTTAGTCTACAGGAGCCCTCCTTTCCTTATTTGAGCTCACATTTATATATAACAACTAGCTAGCTTCTGCTTAGCTCTTTAAAAACATTTGCAGTTGTCCCACAAGGAAAATAAGGAGCATTTCTAGCTTGTGTGTGACTTCTCCTGGGGTCTTCTCGTGTCCGCTCCCTGCTCCCTCCAGCTGTGCACATCAGAAGCCAGTTTGGAGGAACGTGGTTTGGGGGAGTCATCGAGACTCTGCGTCAGACCTTATGCTGGAAGAGTTTTGTCCAAGGGTCTGTTCCCATCAGAAGCTGCTGGAGCCTCCTACGCTGCTAATGAAACTATTGGTTTCATGGCGAGTAGGAAATGTTCTCCACTGGCATCATCTTGCTCTGGCCTCTGAACCCACACCACGATAATGGGATAATTATGGGCTAATTTGGGGCACTTAGACATTGTTTTCATTGTAGGCAGATGTTCCCAGAAAAGTGGAATGTCACCCTATTAATGCTTGATCTCAAAGCCTCTGGGAGGTTTTTTCTGGAGGCCTCATTTTTGCCTTTATGAATTTCATTCTCACTTGTGTTCATTGACTAAAGTAACTGCCGTGTTCAGCAATGCAGTGAAGTAGGTGCTGCCTTAAAATATGTGATGGTTTACTGTTTTCTTGCAGATAAAACTGAACAGAAGGTTAAATACAGATTTTTCTTTAAAAGGATCTTCCTGCTTTTCAGAATTTAAACACAGGCTTTAAATGAGAAAAAGTGCATTGGGGTTTGTAGGTCCAAAACAAGTTTACAGGTGTATGGACAAGCATGAAGGTTGCACGAGCTCGGGAGCTCTGAGGGGTTCATTTTTCACTCTTATGGAGCTTCATATTCGCTGGGTGACCTGAAAGCCCTTCCAGGATATCAGATGGCCACAACTGACAGGGAAAGAGATAAAAAAAAAAAAAAAAATCAGAATTTAGAAATCACTGTGAACAGAAAGAGTGTGCAGAAAAGGGATGGCATTACAGATTGTGCAGAAGCTGTTCAGAGGTGTCTCTAGCTCTAAAAATGCCTGGCTGAGCTGAAAATAGTGGCTTGGCAGGAATCTGTGCATCCAAACTACACTCTCACGTAAGGTTCTGGCTCTGCGTCTGGTGTGCATAGTAGGGTAGTCAGTAAAGCGAGGAAAATTAAAAAGAAAAAAAAAAGTTTTGGTGCAGAAGAACCAATATGAACTTGGTCTGGACAGAGTTTTAAAATGGATTGAAACTAAGGTATCTTCCATGGGAGAGCAAGTGTTTCATGAGGGCATTGCAAGATCCTCGTTTAGCAGCCTTGACTTGAGGTATCTTGTCCCTTGAGACAGGCAACACGAGGGAGTTGAAAGGCAGAGAGTGAATTGTAGCTTGATACCAGGAAGCGGTTAAAAAATGCCCGGAGAAACTGGAATGTTTCAGCTGCCGGGGAAGGGCAGGAGGTGGTTTCAGAAGGAAAAGCTCCAGGGTTGCACAGGCCCCAAGCTTTCCCGGGAATGAAACGTGCTTTCAGGCCAGGGTCCCCACCCTCCCCTCTCATAAAAGAAGTCATAGAGCAGAAGTCTTTACACACATGGTTTGAATGAGGTAAAGTACATAGAGGAGCGGGCCAAGCGGTGCCCTCGGGTCCGTGTGGGTAACCACGCTGCCCCCAGAGGGGCTCTGTGGCTGCAACCAGAGGGAGCAGTGGGTCTGGGGGACCGGGAGAGCATGAAAGGCTGCAGTGTCCAGACCCTGGTATTTTTAACGGTGAAACTCTGGGGAGGGATTCCTGGGGCAGCGCTGCCAGCCCCCCAAAACAGCCGGGTTTGGTCGGGAGAAGCAGCTCCTCTGTATCGGAGTGCACGGCTTAGCCACAGGAAATGTTTTCCCAGCGTCGGCAGGGCTCATCGTAGCAGTTGTGAGTGGAGGAGCCATCTCGATGGCTGCAAGAGCAGCAAGAAACACATAAGATGGAGACCTTGATCCTGGTTTGAAAAAGGGAATGTTTGACCTACTGCTTTTCTTGGTAGCTGTGGAGGCCTCCACCCATGCAAAGGAGCCAAGCGGGAAGGCTCTTCCTGGCAGGAGGAGATAGGTCGGGCTCTTAGGAGACCAGCCGCCGTCACAGCTATGTGGTGTCCTGCTCGTACTGGCAGCGTGGCTTTCCTTGCCCATCGCTGCTTGAGCAGAGGAGGTCACCCACGGTCTCCTTGGATGGCTGAAACAGGGGTGGCTGAAGGGGTGCAGAAGTCGAGGGCTTAGAAATGGTTGTAAGCGGCCAGCTCAATCAGGTGGCCATTCCTGGTGCCACTCAGGTGCATTCACTGCCACCCGGGTGGCACTCGGCGTTGGCCACCAAGTCCAATAAGCAGCATTGCCTCCTGAAGTTGCCTCCTTTAAAAGAAATCCAATAAATAATTAACGCTCGTTGAATTATTTAGGCTGGAAGGGTGATTTTTAGCCAACTGACCGTGCAGAGGAGCGCTCGCATCAGTTAACTCCGTAAAACAGACAGTTTCTCCATGAGCAGCAGGATGACGGGTGGCCAGTGAAACCTGTGGGATTTATCTGGGGATGGGGAGAGCGTTCAGCTTCCCAACGCTGGGGCAGTTACTGCGACTGCTTGTATGCTGAGAGCCTTTCCCAAGTCAAAATAGAACACAATTTAGCAGATAAAAAGGCAAACCTCTTGCCTTAATTTGCCGCTTTGAATGCAGAGCTGATTGCTAATGCTAATCAGTTGGGTTTAGAAATTAAAGTGCGCTTTGTCCCAAGCTCGGTGCTTTGTCTCCATTATATTCACCTGCAGGTGATAAGGACTAGCCTCAAAAACCCATGAACCAAACGGATAAATGTTTTACATGGTTATACTAGAGGCTTTCCTGCGGAAATAGGCACTTTGTGACTCTCCCTCCCTGGCGATATAAGTGGATATATAAGTCCCAAATACGTCATCTCCCTCTACAAAGCTAAGCGGAGACGCAGTCTTAGCTAGAAGCTGGGCTTGACCTTGCTTTGCCACTAAGAATTGGGATGTGGAGTGTTTCAGCCTGTGGATGAGCCGATTTGCCTGAAAAAGCTCATCTGTTTTATCTGTTTTGTGACTTTAATTTGTCTTCTTATTTATTTTTTTAGCTTGACTAAGTGTTCGTGAAATAACATAAGCTTAAAAAAAGTATATCTATATATAAATATCCAAATCTTCTATTAGAGCAGGTTGATTCTTTCCCCATATTCTAGATCTCTGCACTCAGCATTTGTTTTTCTACTGCCCAGACAGTATCCGTTCCTCCTGGATATTACTTTAGTGCTTTTAAATAAGAGTTCCCTTGCAAAGTTTAACTTTTTCTGGACATCTGAGAAGCTTTGGGAGTTGGTGGGGACAGAAAGAAGGGGTTGTTCATTTTTTGGAGATGATGGATTAGTTGCAATTGTAGGTGTGTATATATATATTTTTATATACATATATATGTAGGATGGTATTAGCATAAGCTATTTTAATTTAATTGCCTTTTCTGAGAGTTTAGTAGAAAATGGTTTTAATGCATTAAAGAGATGTCTGGAGAGGATCTGTAAGCAGCTGCTTGCGCAGCCCTCTGGAAGGGCAGAAATGTTGGGTGCATCAGTCTAGCAATAGCTGTATGGATAGCAATAGTGCAATATGGGAATTTCAACCTTCATGGTCTCTTTTTTTTCTTTCTTTTATTTTCTTTAAATGCACTCCTGGTTTTGGTGCTTTATTTTCTTTCCATCGATTTCTTTTGGTGGGCGATGCAGCAAGCTCCTTGGCGTGCTTGCAGCCACCCGGACCGGGAGAGCAGGTCGGTAGAGGGCAGCAACAGACCTTGTGTTTGGCCTCTCTGGCTCGCGAAAGAAATGGGAATTTTAATAGCCGGGAAGGGGGGAAAAGGAAGAATGTGGGGAATGCTGTTCCTGTCAGAGCTGCAGGCCTTGTAAGGGAATAGAGCGGGGCCAAACACCCACCGAGCGGGAAGGGGCGCGCGGCGCTCGAAGTGGCGTCTCGCCCACGGTGCGAGCTGGAAGCAGGCGGGTTTTTAAGCCCAAAGAAAAGAAAAACAAACAGGAAAAGCAATATTTTGAATGGGCGTTTGTGTATCCGTGAAGGAGCAGTGATTTTTCAGAGCTGGTTCTGACTTAGCGCTGTGGTTGATAGAGCAAAATTGGGCAACACGCTGGATTTCTACATGCTACCGTGTGGGCTTGGATGCTGCATACCGGGATCTGACTTTTCTCTTCCAGGAGATGCATTTACCCCACGCCCAATGTCTTCTAGATGAGCTTGTAGAGCAAGCTTGGGGCATGTAGATTATGTACAGAGGGTCATAGCGTTGTTCAGGCCTTCCCTGAAAGCTGGGCTTGCGTAGAAGTGACTAGAAGAGGCTGCAAAGTGGAGATAAACGGCGGTTTCCAGAGCGGGGAGAAGCAGCCCCAAAGCACTCGTTGCCTTTGTAGGTTGATCGCTTGTTAAGGACTTATTTTATCTGGCTTTGAAGAAGTTCCCGGGAGCGGAGCCCGGGATTGCCTGGCGGTGAAACTCGTGCTGTTCTCCACCTGCATCAAAGAGTGGGAGACGGCAGGGAAGCGGCGTGGGGGCGAACCTTCCCGGCCTGTTTTAATGCATGGTTTAATTACCTGCTGCAGAGGGACTCTGCGCTGGAGCAAAACCAACAGGAGCTGGAAGATGGACCACAAGCCCTGATTGTGCACCTTGCCCATGGCAAGAGCTCAAGTTCAGGGGCTTGGGCAGGGCGGTAAAACACACCGTGGAGGTTTTCTCTTGCTTCAAGAGTTGTGGAAATCAGTAGAGCGCTGTAAAGACTCTGGGAGACCCAACAGTGTGCAGCTTCCTTGTAGACCGCTGGATCCAGCTGGGATGGGATGGGATGGGATGGGATGGGATGGGATGGGATGGGTTGCTGGTGCCTGGATGCCGGATCATCTGCGATGCTCAGCTCCAAGCACAAAGGTTTTCCAAGGCATTTTCTGGAAGAGAAAGGCTTCAACGGCGCTAGAGTCGTGGACATAAAGGTCACATAGAATACAGGTTTAAAATAGATGCTTGGCATAAACATTATAAATACTCAAAAAGTTAAAATAATATGTTTTAATAAGCATGGGAATGAATCTGATTACACAGAGGCCGTATCCCTGTTTGCAATGCATTCATCAGGGAATGACGCGAGCACCTCGGTTGTTTTTGCAGTGATAATGTGTTTATTACTAATGCAATTGCAAATAGAAATGAGCTGTTTGGAAGGCTTGGCAAATCAGCCCACCAGACCAGGCTGCCCATGGTGGTTCATGACTGGTAAGAGATGAAAAACGCTGCAGGGACCCAGAGGCGACGAGAGGGAGCATTGGGATTGCTGGTTAAAAGAAAACCTGGGAGATATCTCACCCGCTAGTGGGGGCAGATGGGGTCAGAGCCACCTGACCGCAGGTGTCCCCAGACTCCACTAAGTTGTGTATTGTGCAACACAGTAGCGTCAGCTAGATGCCCTTCTGAAGCAGCTTCATGCCAGGACGGTGCATGGTGTGCGTTAGGTGCTGGTAAGGCTGGCTGTGCCTCTGAGGACGGTGTTTGTGAAGACATTGGCGCACGCTGCTCAGTGATGTGCAGGACTCTACGTGGCATTTGGGTTCTGCCTCCCTTGAGTGACCGGGCTGGGCTATCTGCATGCTCTGGCAGCCGCCCTGGGCCGCGGGTTGGGTATCGGGTGACTCGCAGAGCTCTCCCACCCGGTACCGAGACCGGGTGATATCGGATTGCCATGAGACTGGGCGTTGGATAGTGAAGATGAAGGGATCCTGTTGGATGGCTGCCCTGAGAGGCTATGCTCCAAATCCTGGCAGGGGGCACGATTTCTCCTGGCATGGGATGGGAAGCGGGAGGAGAGGGGCCGTCCCAACCACCTCAGCGTGAGCCAGAATGGAACGGCGAGCTCCTCGCCTGCTCCTTCCAACTGTGTCAGCTGCATTCCCTCTTCCTGCAGACTTCACCTCCTTTCTACTTTGCAAGCATCACGGTTTCGAGAGGAGCTCGGCTTCCTTGCACGGAGGATAATTGGTCCCTGGGTTCGTTTGCCCGTAGCGTTTTTGGCCGAGAGCGAAAGAAAACTGCGTTTCCAGGGCTCGGCTTGCCCAGCTGCTGCTTTTGCTCTACATGCTCGGTGCCCTGGGACTGCTGAGAAAAGCAGGGGCAGAGGCAGAGTCTAATTGTAGTAACTGGAAAAGCGAACCAAGTACTGCTGGCTGGTTTCGGAACGAGTTGCTGCTTAGCAGGAACCTGAAGAGATTTCTTGAGGCAGCTGGATCATTTGGAAGGTGCGTCTGCCTCAATCCAGCCCTCGGGAGGAGGCGCCCAAGCTTTGCTTGGTCTTGGCTTTGCCGGACATCAGCCCCGTTTGGCAGCAGGGAGAAAACAAGGCAGTCACTTGAGGTGCTTAAGCTCCTGCCTTAAGAGGCAGGTTAGCTCAGAGCAGGGCCTTGTTAGCCAGAGGACAGAGCCGGGGTCAGCTCTTGCGGCCCCCCGATGGAGGGAAAAGAGCAATGGGCTCGTGACGGGCTTGTTGGATCTGCGTTCGACCTGAGTTTCATAGACACTGAGGCTAGTTTTGCTGTGCCGTTTATAGGCAAAGCTCGTGCTCTTCTCATGGTGTTCCTCAGCCTTCAGGGTTCCGCAGGTCCAGCAGGAAACAGGTGGAAACTTTTCCCCGGCTGGAAAATGGCGCTGGGTGGGATCAGCTTCCACGCCAAAGTCTCTGTCGGCCTGCGTTCTTCAAGCCTTTAATTTCGCTGGGCAAAGGGCCCTTGAAGGAGTCCGGGAAAGCTGCCTCTTAATCTGATTTTGGCAGGCGCCTGTGAGGATGTTGGGGCTGAGGGACTGCAGGGGCTGCGTTATCTGGCTAATCCAGTGCTATTACCCTGTTGTGATGTCTCCTCGCTTTGCCTCGCATGACACAAGCATTCATTTTTGGGTTATTATGTATGCCTCTAATGTGATATAAAAAGCTAAGCACATTACCAATTACAGCGCTGCACACTCCTATTTTTTTTTTCTCCTGGCCTCTGCAGTGAGCAATTCTTTTTGTCAGTTAACAGGTCTGGGGGTACCTTTCTCATACGCTGCGTCTATGCAGAACCATCCTCGTGCGAGCCCGAGCAGGGGTCAGCAGCCTCCAGCCTTGGCTCACCTGGGTCCGCGGGTGTTTTAGCAATGGATTGCATTGGATTAGGCAGGAAAATAAAGGGAGAAAAAGCAGGGGAAAGAAGGGCATTTGCAGGAGGAAGGGGGGTGTTTATTTGTGTGCTCAACCAGGCATCCCCAGGTTGTCCTGCCTGGAGCACGCTGCCCCGGGGGCTCTGTCTGTGGTTTATTATTATTATTTTTTTTAGTGGAGAAAGAGCTTTTCAAACATGTTTCGTGCTTGGAAGGTGGCAACCTGGGAGCGGTTCCCAGCTCCCCTAACAAACCAGGCGCAGGCTGCGCTCCGCCGCCGCCGAGCTGCGTCCGTCCTTGCATTCCTGCCATTCTTCCAGGCAGAGCTTTTCCGTCTCGTTCGCTCGCTGGAGGAGATGGGAGCAGCTGCTCTGAAAGCCTCGAGGTTGTTTTCTTTCTCTGCTGGGAAACTGCAGCTGGAGAGAAAAAACCCAAGGGGCTGATGAGGTTTATTTCGGTGGGATGGGGGCAGTGGGACACGATGCTGCAAGGCGGCCGCCAGCCTCGACGCCTGGAGCATGAGGTGCCGTCCCCAAACCCCGCTCTGGTGATGGTCCCTTCGGAAGAGCAGTAACAACCAACCCCAAAACAGGCTGCAGCCTTCGCAGGGCTCAGCCGTTGGCTTGTCATGACCTTCCTGGGCTCCCTCGGCCGCATCCCAGCTCCAGGAATGCCGACCAGCGCTCACCGTAGCCACAGATCCAAAGCCCATGCCATGGAAAAAAACTGTTTTCCTCTGATGGGAGAGCCTGCTTCCCACCTGCCAATATATACCTTTTCTTCAGCCATCGCAAGATGAATTCCTGGCTAGTTTTATTTCCCATCGAACTGGAGGCCGCAGCCTCAGGGATGCGCTAAACAAGTTGCTCCAAGTAGGGGGGAGAAATCCTTGCACGGGAGCATCCTAAGCAGCCAATGTCTCAGAGCTCACGACAGCCCGCACCTCCGTGGAGCCGCATTCCTCATGCTGCTCTTCCTCCTCCGGATCCTTCCTGGTGCGTGCGTCCCAGTCCCAGGCCGCGCACCTCTAACAGACACCAAATGACGTGGTTTTACGGCTGGTTTTTAAGAAATTACGTCCAGCGCTTCCCAGGGGACTTTGCTTAACCACGTCATGGTCCTGCTTGTGCGAAGTTTATGTCACTTGGGCTTTTAGTGTCACTTCTAGAGGGGGAAAAAACCCTGAAGTTAAAAGTTCAAGCGTGTTTGCTGGATACTCTTAAAATAGCTTCATTTACCGTTGATTTCTAGTTTGTAGGCAGCAGGAGTGCATCGACATATATTTTTTTTAATTTTATAAAGATCAGCTGCAGGTCGAAATGTGGAACTTGGGGCTCCTGCCAGTAGGTGGTAATAGAAAGAAAGGAGTAAAAAAATTAAAAAACAGAAAACAAAAACAAAACGTAACCCGTAAAGGCTGTCTCTGCCCGGATCACTCTCGTTCCCAACTCATGTCCAAAGTGGAGGCTTGGAGCTGCCACCAGCTTCCAAAAAAACGGCTCCAGCCTTGAGTTCTTCCCAAATCTAGTGGAAAAGGGAGCCAAAGCAGCTGCCTGGGAATCAGCCTCATACGCTGCTCCGGTGCCCGGGCTCTGCGGAAGCTCCTGGGGGCCTGCAGTGCTGCGATGGTTTCACGTAGGCATCTGGGCTCTGCAGAAAGTGCCCCTTGCAGCGCTGCGGGGCCATGTGCAGCACCGCTGGGGATGCTTCAGGACCGACCCGTGCCGGGGGGCTGCCCGGCTCCCTGCTTTGGCCTGGGAACCCTCGTGCAAGGAGGCTGGGAAAGAAGAGAGGAGCGCGGGCCGGGGAACTCGTGCCGCCCCCGGCCAGCCCGGGCGCCCGCTCCGGGCTTCCTCCCCCTCCGGCAGCAGCTTGCGGCGCCCCCGGGCTCCTCTCCCGGGGTGCGGGCGGCCGGGGGCGGTCCCGGCGGGTCGCGGGTTCGCGCCCCGCTCGCCCCCCTTTCCCGGGGGCGTTGGGAGGCGGTGGTTGGCGCGAGGCGCGGGGAAAGGGCATCCTTGCGGCCGGCCCTTCCTCGCCGCCTCCTCCTCCTCCTCCTCCTCCCCGTGCGGGCGGGGGGCGCGGCTCCGTGCATGCAGGTGCGGCTGGCTCCGGCGCGCCGGCTCCCGCCGAGCCTGACGCAGGCGGATCCCGATCGCCCCTAGCGAGGCGGCGGCGGCGCGGGGGGAAGTTGGCCCAAGTGCCGGGAAAGGGAGGGTGAAGCGGGGGACGGAAAGGAGGAAAAGGGGGGAGGGAGGGGAGGGTGGGGGGAGAGTTGCCGCGCGCGGCGGCGGCGGCGGGTGCAGGGGCACTTTGCGGGATCTCCAGTACGCGCTGCAGGAGAAGATCGAGGAGCTGCGGCAGCGCGATGCGCTCATCGACGAGCTGGAGCTCGAGCTGGACCAGAAGGACGAGCTGATCCAGAAGCTGCAGAACGAGCTGGACAAGTACCGCTCGGTGATCCGGCCGGCCACGCAGCAGGCGCAGCAGCAGCAGCAGGCGCAGCAGCAGGCGCGGCAGCAGGCGCGGCAGCAGGGCGCCCTGCAGGGCGAGCCGCGCACCAAGCGGCAGGCCATCTCGGCCGAGCCCACCGCCTTCGACATCCAGGACCTGAGCCACGTCACGCTGCCCGGCTACCCCAAGAGCCCGCAGTAAGCGCCGGCCGGCCGGGCGGGCACGCGCGCGGGT
>JAWLRI010000209.1:580732-647747 GCA_034781795.1 Crypturellus tataupa
GGGAGAACGTAGCGGAAAGTGGCAGGCGCCCCCTTCCCCCTCCGCCACGCGGCCGCCGCCGCCATTTGGCGGCGGTGGGGCCGGGCCCAGGTGCGTGGCGGGGCCGGCGGGAGGGAGGCGGCCGAGCTGCCCCCGAGACCCCTGGGCTGCGCCGGGGTGTCTGCCCGGGCAGGGCCGAGCTGTGGCCTTCTTCCCGCAGAAGCGGGTTTACAACACTTAAATGAACCCAGGTGCCCGTATGGCAGCTTTTCAAACCGTAAGAGTTAGGAAAGTTTCCAAATACCTTTATAAGCCCCGCGGTTCCCTCCCTGTGCCCCCCAATGCATGTTGGTGTGAGCAGGCCCTGGAGGTAACATGGCGGCGGCCTCGAGGTGCTGCGAGGAGGCCTCAAAAAGCGGAGGGAAAAGCAGCCAACGTGGCTTTTATTTCATTTTTATTTATTTATTCTGGTGTGTGTTTGGGCAGAGAGATGCGCTGGTTCCTGCTTGGGCTCGTGGAAGTGCCTCGCCTGGCGGTGAGCGCCCCCAAAGAGTTTATTTTATTTTGGGGGTTGATGCCCCTTGCCTTCTACGTAAAAAGAAGAAAGAAAGCTGGAGATGGGGATGCTGGTGTATTTGTTTTCATGTGCTTCCATATTAAAAGGTCGGCTGGATTAGCTAGAGGCCAGAAACACCTTGTTGGCTTCAGCTAGTGCGAGCGCTCAAATTGTGCGTTTGCTCCCGTATTTCCACACAAGACCCAAACGCGTCTCCCTCGTGCTTGGAAGCAACCTCTTGTCTTGAGGGTGTCCTCGTGTTCAGCCCTTTATGGCAGCGAGAGAGGGAGGGAGAATCGCTGGAAACAAGTGGGTTTGGCTTAAAAGTTTAATTCCCAGAGTGTGTAGTTCTCGGTTTGCTGCTGCCGGCCTGGATTTCCCTGCGGATTCCTCTTGCCGATGCCAAAGTGGACTTTGGGCTCTCACGAGTTTTATATACCTAAAATATACACAGGGTAAGGTCTAACCCCCCGCCCCTTCCTGCCCTTCTTTATTGTCCCCGAGTGAAATTTGGTGGGAAAAGGCGGCTAATGGCGTTTTATCAGTCTCTGTATTTGAGTGACCAGGAGGAAGTTGCCTGAAGCAGGAGTTGTGGTTCCCCCATCAGAGGGAATAAGGAGCAAAGTAAGAGGATTAAACAGGTGAAAATGGGTGGAAAAGCTGGGGCATTTTCCAGGGTGGAAAACAATGCCCTGAGGAATCCTTATCTCCATCTCCCAAACCCATAAAGCAACAGCCAGGAAACTCCAACACCTTCCTTGCTTTAGTTACTGTGCTTTTATGGTGGGGAAATGCCCAGAATGTTTCCTTTTTGTGCCTGACAACAGCTGGGGCCTTTCTGAGGACTGTAAAATCAGCATATTTCCAAATTCATAATAATAATAACATAAAAAAGTATAAATATGATGCACTAGGGTACGAGGGATCTGTAGGGCCCGCTCTTCTCTCGTCCGCGATGATGTGTGGTCTGGCCTTGACTCCAGCGAGATAAGGACTGTGACGCCTTGTTGTTCATAGGAAATGTTAACTAACATGAAAAACGGCGTGTTTACATGGATTAACAAACTTCCAAAAATGCTTTGAATGTGAAATTGGGAAATCTGCCAAAACCTCACGGATTCATTTTTTAGGGGGGGAGAGGGGGAAGGGAAAGCATTCTGTGAGTCATATTTAAGAGCTCTTTATTTATTATTTATTTAAACATATTTGGTTGCATAGCCTCGGGGAAAGTACAACACATGTACAAGGGATTTAACTAAATCCCCTGGACAGCTAAATTGCTTCTTTGGGGCCAAATGAGCCGGTCTTTCACGGACTCTAGCGGTGTGTTTTTAAGTGATCAAAAAATAAAGTAGAAATATTTGGGAAGGCAGTTTAGTGTTTTGCGTATCTGCCTAAATAACAGCAGATTGCTTTGCGAACCGTATTTGCGCTGCGTTACCTGGGAAAAGAGAGAAACCTTTAAATATATATATATATATATATAAATGTGCATGGCTCTGTGTGTGTGTGTTTTAGCTATACATATAAATATATATAAAAATAGCTCAGTGTGCTGTGTCCAGCAGCCAGCTACAAGCATTTATCCCTGCTTGGAGAGTAATTACCTGCTGCAGCTGCTTTCACTGAGGAGTCCGTGTTGTTTAAGGCCCTGGCAGGGGCTTGTGCGAGGCTCTCCCTGCACGCTCAGCCTCTGAGCAGGGCCCGCGGTGCGGAATGGCTCCCTTTGGTTGTTAGGGCAGGACAAAGATTTTCCTGAATCTTCAAAGGGAAGGGTCCAAAATAATTGCTTGGACAAGGCTGTTAAAGCTGTGTTGGTGACTTGGGTTCTTGCCTGACTTGCGACGGAAAGATGAAGCTACAGTTTCGGTTACTTTTACTTCTTGTTGCTGCCCTGAATTTCTGCTGCTTCCACGTACCAGTTCTGGCAGAGGAACATGATACAGTAGGTCGTTAAACGAAATTCCCCTGAAACTTTGCTGCTGCTGGTATGCAGAACAGAAGTAAAAGCATTCCAGAAGCCTAACAAACAGATGCTTAACAAGTTAATTTCCATTTTTTTTTTTTTTAATCATAATGCATATCCATGAATTTGCTTTCTGGAGCATTAACTTTTCTCCTCGGGTCTGTGTCACCTGGTGAATACTCCTGGTAGGGAATTTCTAAGCGCATCAGCAAGAAGTGAAGTCTGCCTTTTTGGCAAGAGCCCCATGTGACCATGAGAAGCAAAATAATGAGCCCAGTGGAGCCTGCAAGTGCTTCCTATCAAGTAATTCCTTTCCCTGCGCGCGAGCCTCTATAGGAGGTGGCATTAGCCCTGGAAAGGGGGCGGTTGTGAGTCCGAGAGTTGCTTGGGACGCGGCTGCAGATGCAGCCGGCGCCCGGGGTTGGGCTGGGGCTCTTGGGAGGTGCCGCTGGCCGGCTGCTCCGGGCAGGCGACGGGCGCAGGGTTTACATTTGGCAACGTTCCCGCAGTCCCTGGTTTCCTAGGAAACCGGGGCCTGAGCGCGGATGGCCCAACTCGGTGCTGCGGCTGCAAAGTGCAGCCGCAGGAACCGGGCTCCTCGACCTGGGGAAACGGCCAAGCGGCGCTCGGGGCGCGCGGGCCGCGCTTGTCTGCTGGGAGCCCTCCTGAGGCGCCGCGTTTCTGAGGAAAGGCCCCCGTCACCCTGCAGCTCCTTGTTCATTACCTATTTTTCCGCTTTGGAGCTGTTTCTGTCTGCAAACTCCCCTTGATTCGATGCGTGAGCATATTGGTTGGAGGTGTTGGGAGAGCCTTGGGCCAGCTCTCTGCAACGTAGGCTTAAAGGAGATGGGGAAAAACACCCCGCCAGGCCTGACTTGTTCCATTATTTAATATTCTGTCAGTGGGGCAATCTGAGCAGATAGAAGAAATCACTCTGTCGCCGTCTGCGGAGCCTGGAAAGGCAGTGATCATCCTAGAAATACCCACGTATTTTTAGTTAAACGATATTTTAGTGTTCGAGGCAAATAAGTAATGACAACTGTGTATGTGCGTGTCTATATTTATCTGCGCGTCCGTGAGCATTACAAGAGCGTAAACACTCTTGGCGACTGGCTTTTGGGAAAATACAAAGTGACTCAGCCTTAATATTGGTAGCATATAGAGGATATCATTTCCATATTCGCTTGGACGTGGGGAATGTAGAAATGCTCTTGGCTTCGGCTGTTTTGACAGTAATCCAGACTCGGTGTAATCCAGACTCGGTGTAATCCAGACTCGGTGTAATCCAGACTTGGTGTAATCCAGACTCGGTAGCAAGTGCAGAAGTAACCAGCGACACGTGGCAAAAGCTTGAGGCTTTCGTCGCTTCCCTGTCCCTGACCCCCTGGTGTTCCTTGGTCTCCAAGATCCTTAGTGCTGTTTAAGCCAGGTATTTCATAGCTACCTGAATGATTTTCTTCCCCTTTGTGCGTCCTTGCATATATTCATAACCCCCCCGATTAATTGCACGAAGGGGAGGACTGATGTCCTGCTCATCAGGCACTTGACTGCTTCTTATTTTCCCTGTCGTGTACTAGCTATAAGTGCTCCTTGTCTTTTCTCTACAAATCTAAGCAACATGAACTTATCTCTATTTTTTTTTTTTTTTTTTTTCCCAAAGTTTTTTTTGCTTGATTTTGGAGGTAGGTTGTGGGCAAGTTGTGTTGTAAATTGGAGTGGTGTTGATAAATGCTGGACAGGCCTTGTAAGGCTTATATTCCAGTTCCCCAATAGTACCTAGATGATATTATTTTTAAGTTACTTTTTGAGAAACTTAGTATTGAAGAAAAGATATCCTAGGGAAAGAATATCCCATGCTTTTCCCAAGTGGATTTTTTTACCCATTTAATTTAAGCACCGTGATACTGATAACCCCCAAAAGCCATAACTTGGTGTTAGGCTCTGCAGCTCCTTCAGAGTTGTTCCTGGATCTCCCCTTGGCTTCTTGATACAAAATGTGAGTTGTGAGAGGGCTCTCGGAAGACCCCAAAATCTCATTTTTTGGGCTGTTTTATTGACAGTTTGGACATGACTCAGACCTTGCCATCAAAGGCTCCCGGACTATTTTCTCAGGATTACACTGCAGATTCAAGTGCACTTTCCTCCGGTGCATATACAGCAAATAAAAGCCAGCTACCCCAGCAAATTAGTGTGAAAACACTGGGAAAATAAATGTAGAATAGATATGTTTTTTTTCCCCCTGAGTAAAAAGCTCTGCTTTTGCCTGTGGCATATACTTTTTTAAAAGACATACCTGGGATGCAGGCAGGCATTCTGAGGAGTGAAGCTGGGCTCGTGCCTCCCTGTGCTCATCTCAGAAGGCAAATCAATGCCACAGCGACAGACATCCCTCTATCCAATGAGTCCTGAGTGCACAAGGCTTCGACTTGAGCCATTAGGAAGGGAAAAATAGTCCTTCTGGGCATCGAGATGCTTGTGCAGTAGTTCTGAATGCAGTGAAGAGCCACTCTTTGCCGTGAGCGCTGCTGCGGGGGCCCAGGTACGTGAGCATTCAAAAAAAGCCACCCCCCAAAGCAGGGCTTTGGAGAGCTTGTTTAAATGCTAGAATTTTGTTTGCCACTTGAAAATATATATATATATGTATGCACACACACATCTCTCTGCATTTTCTGTGCAAATGCAGGCTTTGGGAAAACTTTTGCCGGCGCCTGTGTTTTGCTGGACAAAGTGACTGACGTTTCTTCTGTTTCCCTCCTCGTTGATTACTGGGTGGGATGCTCAGGTGAAGGGTTTTCTCGGCCCAGCTCGGGCAGCGGCTGCTCACGGCAGAGGTTCATTCTGGGCACCGCGGAGAAAAACGAATAAGACGGTGATGCTACAGCTGGCTCCTTGCAGCGGCTAAATATAGACAAAATAGCATGGAGCAGGGGGAAAAAATGTTCGCTGTGCTCACTGGGCTATATTTAGGTGTCAGATAAACAGATTTTTTGCTTTTGACCCTTCTCCTCACACCCCCAAAACAGCTTTTTGTGCTGTCTGCAGATGCCTTGGTTGTTCCTGGCTTCTGTTCTCGGTAAAACAAAAAAAAGAGTAATTCTGAGTGCTGGGGAGAGGAGATGTGTTACAGCCAAAACATCTAGAAAGACGGGTTTTTATGTATGTGTTCTCTATGTCTGCTCTGGCTTTGTAGCCCTTCATTGTGTCTCCATTCGTAGGATGTGCCAGTTTGAAACACAGTTACTAAATGCAAAAAGCCACCCGGCTCTGAGCTCTATAGGCTGAGTGTTAACCATCCTGTCTCACAGCTGCTGCATTTGGTACCACTTGTGGTTTTTAGCCTTGCAACAGGCTGTTTTCCCGGCAGCGCTGTCTGTAGCGCGAGCTCTGCTGTTTCATCAGTACATAAGTGTGTTCTTTTTCTTTTAAATTCTATTTTATTAAAAAATAAACAGTGTAATCTGCCAGGAGAGATGAGGACAGGCAGTCCTCAAAGCTGCAACTGTTGCTTTGTGCTTGAAGAAATGGGTTTCACATGCCCACAGAAAGCTCTTCCTGCAGCCGTAGCGGTGGCCCAAGTGCTGTAGGAAGTTATTTCACTAGTTTATTTTGCTACGTGGATACTTGGCAATTAGAAGTTAGGTTTCAGGGCAGATTAAATTGCAAACTGCAAGGCTGGGGCTTTACCAAAAACATAAGGTTTAAGTATCCTTCAAGCTCCTGATTGATTGAGAGAGATTATACATATATATGTGTGTATATGTATTTTTATTGTATGATGGTCTTAGTGAAAGGCAGTCACAGCATTTAATGAGACACGATGTAGCTGAGATTGGTTTAGATGGGTTTTCTACGTTTTCTCATTCATTTTCCTGAATTCTCGGAGTCCTGGAAGGGCTTTTTGCAACACTAGCATCTCCTTAAGTGCTATTAGCTGCACAGCATAAGTGGTCCTCGGCAGCTGGCTCTGTGTATTTTTATTGTGGCAAAATCATCATAAAACTTGTTTGTGTTGAAATTGTGGTTCATTGGGAAAAGATTAAAAGAAATTCTAGCTCCTAACGAAATCAAGACAGGCTCAAGATAATAACGCTGACAGCTTAACGTTGTAGAATGATATTTCCAGACCTCCTCAATAATTAATATGAAAATATTGATCATTGGGGCACAACTCGGCTATTGGAAGATGGCAGATGGTCGAAAGCAGAAGTTTTTTCTGCCCCAGGGACCCAGATTAAGCATAGACCAATATTTAACCCCCTCCTACTCCCTCTGTGTTGTTTGCAGCTGATTTCTTCGCCCACAAAGCAGCGTAGAGCTTTGTCCTTGCTCTAAAACACTCTGCAGTTGAACAGGATTTGTAATTCTGCCTTACCCAAACAACCTGCCTAAATGTTGCAAAAACAAATTTGGTAATTAAAAGAACAAACATTCATCACTGTGTTGCCTTCAATGCATGCAGGATGGTTCACATACCTCAAGCGAGTCTGAAGAGATAAAAATGAAGAGGTAACAGTATTATTATTTTTTCTTTTCTGTTTTTTTTTCCCTCCCTGAAAGGGCCAATCCACAGCTGCTGGAAAGGATTAAATATAAAAATAATCTGGTTTACTAATACAGCGATGCTGAAGCTCTGCAGACCGCATATGATTTACTTGGCCTTTATAAATAGAACAGCATTGTGTCTTTATTGCAGAAACACTCGTAAAGCAGCGCGCTGATTTACTGTTTGCCACATGGTGCAGTCGCACAGGTTTTTATTCCTTGACGAGAAAGGTGCACGCCGGATTTTGGAGCGGGTGGCGCGGTGCGGAGCAGCTTTCTGCCAGGAACCGCAGGTGCGCGGCGGCAGCGGGGCCGCTCAGAGCAGCCTCTGTGCTCGGGCTCAGCAGGAGCCCCCGTGTGAACGCGGTGGGCGTCCTTGTCTACAGGAGTGACTCTGTACGCGATGCCCTGTCTGCGCCCAACGCAGCCCGGCATGGGCACGTTCTGGTAGCACGGAGCCCACTTGGGACTGATGCACAGGGCTTGACAAGCCAGGGTCACAGCTCCTACCTCAAAGTTGCTTTTGATCCCTGCGGGTCCTGTTTTTTTGACTGTAGGATTATTTATGCTTTTTGTTCCGATTTCTTTTGCAAAACTGGTGGATTCCGTCCCGTCGAGATGAGCCAGCAGTCCCTGTGGCTCGTGCAGCACTTCTGCCTTCGTAGGAGGAAATTATGCAATGTGTCAAGGACTTGTCACCAGCTACTCAGGGCACTCAAATCCTAACATCAGGGCGAGTCAAATCCTAACGCCACTTTGGCAGTGATTTAGGAATGTCACATCTCATATATAGGATAACTGTCCTGAGGACACCAGGATTGAGGGTGAGTAAACAGAATGTAATTATGGCAAACCTGCAGAGCCGAGGAGTTGCTTCCCTTGCAAGAGGTGGATGTCCCGTGTTTTGTAGCGGACTTCCAAAGTCTTGCCAGTGTCGTGGCTGGCTAAAGCAGTCTGTGGTGAGCAGAGGAGTCTCACTCAATAGGTGAATCTGGCCCGACACGGCAGGTGGCCTTGGCAGTTGGTGAGAGTAAATAAACTGAAATCCACGTATAAAAGGTGTTTCAGCCTTCCCTTAAAGGATGGCATGTGAATAGGGGTCCCTGGCAAGCGAACAATGGTATCTCTTCCCTTCAGGTGCTGCACTTAAACATGGGCTGCGGTTTCTTGGGTTTGTCGGGATTTGCTTTCCAGCTCAGGCTGCTGTTGTTGGCAGAGGGGAGATAATAGACTGAGTCCAGAGAAAAGTGCTGTGCTGGAAGTTGTGCTGTGTGTTCCCTCACTCCCAAGATCTGAGTGTTTCTTGTTCTGCAAACTCACTAAAGGGAGAGAGGGCGAGTGTGTGTTGAGATTTTTCAAGGAGTTTCCAAGGCAGATACCAAGGATTTAATGCAGACAGGGGCTGATCTCCTCGAGCGTGCTCTCTTTGTGAATACATGATGTATGATTCTAAGGAAGAACAGCTCGTGCTGGTTCTGGCATTGAGGCAAAGAAGTGCTGAACGCCTTTACAAAATGCAGTTCAGTGTCTTTGGTATTAAGTAATATCTCTAGGTTGGTGCTAAACCGTATTTAACATAATTTCTGCTTACTTCAGGAGTCCCTGTTCCCTATTAAAAATATATATATACGCACGTGTATACACACACACACACACACACACACACACACACACACACATATATATAGTGCAAGTACCTCTACTATGTCCCTTTTCCTTGTCTACTCTTCTGTGTTAACCCCCGAGGGCTCTCCTGGCTCTTCCTAGTTCCTCTTCCCAGTTTTCCAAGTTTTCTTCTGCTTTTATACAGTCGTCCCTTTACCTACCAGCAATCTGTGTCCATCTGTCCCTTTTTCCAGTGTTTGCATTATCACAGTCTGTGCTCACGTGTGCTCTTGGTTTGGCAGCGTTTGAAAGGAGGATTCCCCACGTCCCCTGATGTGGCGGTGACAAAGTGCAGCTCCGCTCGTGCTGAGGGCTCCAGCTCCTCATGCTGGCGAATGCACGCGCTGTCCGTCACCCGCAGCTTAGCCATGGATCTTGGACATTCCTGCTTTATTGGAGCGATTACTTCCTTGGCTGGCCGTGAGGGGATGAAACAGCGACCTGTGTAATGCACCCCGCGGCCCATCCTCAGGATGGAAGCGCTGCTCTTGCTGCTCTTGGAGATGGCCCAGCTCACAGGGAGCAGTGACCTGGCAAGCTTCTGCTCGGGAATACTGGGATCCGGCACGCTGGGGTTCTGGCCTGTCCTCCTGCAGGGCCGCAGTACCAGCTGGGCCCTCCTTGCTCCAAGGAGCCCTTTCCTGTGGAGTGCACGCTCCCTCGGCAGCAAATTGCTGCCGCTCTGTCCTGCCTTCACACGTGTCTATTCCTGCTGACGTTCCCCGAATGCCCTAAAATGTTGGCGTGCTGGTCCTGCAGGAAGTCCTCGCTGTTCTATGAAATGCAGTGTTTCCCCTGTTGATATCCCCTCAGGCTGAAATTCCTAGAGACCTTAAAATGACTCTTCCTTCAGTCCAAGAAGGACCATTTCCCAAAGCTCTTGGAATTATGTAGTCTTTTCCTTGCCTGCCTTGCGGTTGCCTCCTTCCAGTGCAATACTTGTCACTCAGTCTTCAAAATGATCCCAGTTGCACCCACAAAGAAGCCGCCTTAGCCCACCCCTCTGCTTCAGACCTGTCTCTGTGTTGCCTTAGGGACTGGATGGTTTTGTTTTGCCTTGAATTAGAGTCAAAAACAGAGGTACAAGGAACGGCCTGGGATTCTTGACAGACTTGCCAAGCTGAGATGAGCCCAGAAGTGCAGCTGAACAAGACGCACCTCACGCGGGGCAGTTGCTGCTGATCTGCTTTGTTATTAGACGAGACGAGGTCTATGGGACGGCGCTCCCGTGCCTTCCCAGGCACTTGTTGTTGTACCGTGTCCCGAAGGAGCCCTTCTTAAAGCAGCTACATCGGCAGCCCTTGTCTTGAAATCCCTCCACCTCGACTCAAGAGGAAAGGGTTATTTAGGTAATCCCATACATCTGCTTTCAAGCACTCGTCTCAAAGCCTGGCAGCTGAAATCACTCCTTTTACTGACTCTTAAGGAAGCAAGAAGTATTTCTCTCCAAAATCCGTAAGAGTATTTATTAAAAACGAGGGATTCTTCACGTTGCCATCGGCTGTTGTCGTCTAGCGCTCAAAGCCGGGACTTCTGCGGGCCTGCTCATGTACCGGGAGCAGCAGAGCCCGTTCGCCCTGCTCAGGCAGCAGCGCACGTGGAGAAAGCTCGGCGAATGTTGGTACGCCGAGAGACAGGAGTGAGCCGTCTCTGCTCCGAGGAGCTCTAATTGGATTTCTGCATCTCCTTAAATTAGGTTATCATCCCCTTGGCAGATTTCCTGCTTCTTGCACTGGGGCGAGGTCCGTCTCCGTAGCTGCGCTCGGTGACTTTCTTCTTCAGGGCATCTGACTGCAGTTCTCCGCCTGCCTGTTCATTTGTCACGGCGAAGGGATAGGATGCAGACCTCAAAATACACTAATAAACTTTGGAGAACTGTTTTTAGGTGCCGTCTAGCTGGGCTCCTCGTTCGCCTGCAGTCAGCTGCCCAGGCTGGAAGTGAGCGTGGATGAGTGACTGATGAACAGCCCCTTGCCTTAAATAGATGTTGCCTTTGAAGATGCATTGCTGTGACCTTCACGGCGCGTTGCCCATGTCTCTGCTCCTCAATCTTCCTAACTGAACTCTGCTGCTGGAGATGAGCTGGAGAGTTCAGTCTCTGGAGCCCGCCGTGACATCTGGGTGCACGTATGTTTTTTCCCCTTCTGTTTTCATTAACTTGAAATGTTTGCAGCTCAGCCGTGCTGAGGATGTGCATTGAACGTAGCAACATGACAACATCTCTCAGAAAAGAGGTTTTGCAGCTAGATGCCTGTCTGTCTCCTGGAGAGGCTTCGTCCTTCCTTCGCCACGAACCTGCCATGTATTTTGACCTATAACTACCTGGCAAAGCTTATACATCAAGGGACCATTTGCTTCAGCGAAGAGTTAGACATTGAGTAACGAACAGCAGATACATCCTCTGCAGAGGTGTCAGGAGTGGCTTCCCACTGCAGCCTCCTCGGAGATGCCAGGGATTTCAAAGCAGGCAAACTCTCTTGGCAAGAGCCAGCTCTTCCTTGTCAAATGTGCCAACATTCCCAGCTTCTAAAGCCACTCTCGTTGTTTTTTTGTGTGCTTTTGTGACTTTTTGGCAGAATGCAAAATACCATCCTAGCAGGAAAGGGATGGATTGAGATCTGTGGGGTGAGCCGTGCTGAAATGCAAGAGTGAGTGAAGCAACCCCGATGCTCACACACAGGGTTTTTGCACTGACATTTTTCAGTGCAGGTGAAAGGAGAGGGCAGCTTTTCTCTTAAATTGTTTCACATTTTAAATCTCCATGCTCAAAAATAATGAGCCACAGGGTGACTAAACGGCCTGGTATATTTAGAAACCCGAGCCAGAGCTCTGTGTCCACATACTGCTCTATTCCCACAACTAAAAGTAGTATCTAAGTTCGGGCAAGGTTTAACGTTGCCATGAGAGCCCGTTGCTCGTGCCTTCAACCAGAATGGCCGTTTAGAAGATTTCGGCTAACATCACTAAAGATCATCTTCCTCCGCCTTGACGAAGCAGCAGTCTGTGCCCAAGATGCTCCAGGTCCTTCTCAGTGCCTTTCTTCCCCCCCTTGGATTTGTCACCCCAATGCGCTCGGGGTATCATGCTGCCATAAAGGGCAAGAAATAGCTAGAAAATGGAGCATATTAGAAGAGCTTTCCTGTGTAGTCTGGGACATGAACCTTACTGTATTTCCAGTTAATAGGATCAGAATAACTCAGGCGTTATATTTAAAATTCCCATTAAGAAGCATTTAAGGCGGGCTTTGGCTGTAGCCAAGATAAACGAATAACGTGGAGTCATCGGCTCTTAAGGACAGCAGAGGCTGAGCCAGAGCCGAAGCCCGGGCCCTCCTGTCCCCTCCCGCTCCCAGAAGTACACAGATCTTATAAAGAGCATTTATATATTTTTATCACAGGCCTAATTGCGTTGAGACGTTATCCAGCAGCCCACGCCCTAGAAAGCCAAGTTTTCTTTGGTGTTGTCAAAGCTGTCCTATTCAGCCCAAATTTGCTGTGTTGCTCCCAGCTTTTAATGCAAAGTCTGGAGTGGTGTGGGGGGAGCTTCTGTAGCGGCCCTTTTGCAGAAATCATTTGTAAAAACGTGGACATGAAATGGAGGTAAGTCTCGGTGGTAGTTAAAATTTATAGCATTAAAGAAAAAATGTCTCAAAAAATAGTAAAACTCGGGCCTCCTCCCATGTATTTTATTGACATTGCCAAAACTGAATTCCAAATTGCCAAAACTTAATTCCAGTCTCCTTTTTTTTTTTTTTTTTTTCTTGAGCCGGCTTTGTTAACCAGTAGTGTATTCCCTGTAAGATTGTACTCATGTGCGAACATTACTGCAAACTGATGCTTTTCCACTGCGGTACGTTGCAGAAATCCATAATCCCGCTTGGGAACTTCCCTAGACCTACCTTGCAATAATATTTCCACCCACACATATATTTTTGCCTTTTGTTAAAGTCGGCGGACAGCATTCCTGGTGTTGAAACACCTTTCGGTGTAAAGATTAACACTTTGTCCTCAGGTCTATCCATGTGTCCAAAGATACGAACTGAGCACAGAGTCTGCTGTTATCTCATGCTTTAGGTTGGAAATTACTCTCAATTTTCCTGTTTACCAAATGCAAAGCACAGACAGAGTCTCAATCTCGTCATTAATTTCTCAGGAATAAGGAAGCGATGATTTGGTGCCACGTTCCCTACCCTGGAGAGCAAAGATCCGGTCTCTTCCGAGTGGTTCTCCATGTAGGAGCCATTCAGTTTCCGAAGAAGTAAATATTCATGCAAATGCACTCTTGAAATAGGGTCATTTTGTACTAGAGTGGACTTTTTCCAAGAGCATAGGCAGATTTTATTTGCAGGCCTTTTCTATTAGAGCCTTGAGTGCGAAAATACAACGTAAACACCCTTAAAAATTAAAAGATTGGACGAAACCAGTAGCTTGTTTAAATTTCTGAGCACATCCATGATTATTTTTCCACACTTTTCTGCCTTGAAACGTTGAGGCGCTATGTCTGGGACGAGTGCCATTCACTGGGAATATGTTTGCGGGATTTCCTGAAGGAAAACTGTTCCATAAGCCCTGGAGCAAGCGGCAGGAGTGGCCGTGCCAGGCAGCGGGGACGGCCATCCACGTGCCGGGCACCGTCAGCCTGCCGAGCGCTCGCCTCCGTGGAACAACGGGGTTCATCCTGCTGTAGCTATGACGATATATTTTTAGTATCCAACTAATTTTCAAACGGTTTGAGCTGAGCTTGCTGTTTTTTTTTTCCCTACAGACGGATGGAAAATGAGCTACTGGAAGGGGTTTCAGTTCCGAACTGCAGTCTGCGTGTGGGTGCTGCGCGTGGGCACACGCTGCTCCTTGCTGCACTGCACCGAGGGGCATTGTGAGGCCGTTTCATCTCCTCCTGCTTTGTTTCTGTGTGAAACCCCCTTGTTTAAGGGCAGTTAAAGGAATGCTTATACATACCTACTTTTAATGCTCAGATGCAGCACTTATTACCCTGGCTATTCTGTGGAGATACCTAGGTGATCGGTGGCTGGGTCTTGGCAGAGAGGGAGTGTGTTGTGGCTGTTATGGCCTGCATGGGTTTTGTGTTAATGGTTGCAGTCCTTCCTGGATGTTAAAAGGGGCCGAATGACTCGGTGGGCTCCTGTAAGACCTCCGTGTGGAAGGACTGAGGTGTTTTGTGCTGAGACCCTGTTGGTTTGGGACTCCTTTTGGAACAGGAGGTCGCTGTTGAACTCGCAAACCCCAGGAGTTTGCTCCCATCGTGCAAGTCCTGCTGCACTGGGTGTTTCTTCGCCTCTGTGCCGCTCTCTCCCCATCCAACAGGCCACATTTTCAGGATTCCTTCAAATTGTTTGCTGAGTTCCTCTGATAAAACCTCCTGCACCCCCACTTTGGCTGCCTTTCAGGAGAGCACGACTCGTTAACATCCTTCTTTAGAAATCTTCTCTTTTTTTTTTTTTTTTTGTTTTCCATCTGTTATTTCAATGACACAAAACTCATTCTGGTGCTGCAGGTTGCAGTTGTCCACTTGGGCTCTGCTCACATCAGCAACCTGTTCAGCCCGTGGAAGTAGATCCGTAAGGTGAGAAACCAAGTACTGAGGAGCTGGTGTTCACCCTGGACGTGTCTTTTGGGCTGGTCGAGGTCTAACCTGATCGTACGGACTGAACCCGGCTGGTGATTGAGGCTGAAAGGAGGGGATGGCTGGGGGTTGTGTCTCCCGCACGCTCCTCTTGGTCATCTGCTTGTGCCTCCTAGGGGCAAACTACCGAGTTAGACATGATTTTTCTGTCTTCAGAAACAGCTATTTCCCTTCTAAACTCTACTCTACTCCTTTGTAGTTGGAATCGTATCAGATTTGGGGGAAGAAGTTTGGAATTTTTGTAGGAAAATACTGGCCTGTTGGGAGAGTGTGGTTGTGCGAGGCCCCACGTGCTGCGGATGAGCTCAGCTGGTGGACACACGGGTAAACCTTCTCCTCTCTCCTTTGTAGGTCCAAGGAACTAATAAAGGAGGCAATCCTTGACAACGACTTCATGAAGAACCTGGAGCTGTCGCAGATCCAGGAGATTGTGGATTGTATGTATCCCGTGGAGTATGGCAAGGACAGCTGCATCATCAAGGAAGGAGACGTGGGCTCCCTCGTGTACGTCATGGAAGGTAGGGGCTCACCTGCATGTGGTCAGCCTGCCTCTGGGTGGCTTTGTTCACCTAGAGACTAAAATATGCAAGGAAAGAAGAGAATTGTTTCAAAGAAGGAGAAGAAGGACACAGATACGTTTGGAAAATTGCGTGGAGTACGCTTGCCTGCAAAAAAAAAATTGATGCTAAAATTGCCCAGCTCACTGTATACAGCAAGATGGTCAGAATTCTTAACTTAGTGCTGAGATCCTGTAGAATAAATCTCCAGCCACATTTAATCCTGTGGCTTTGAGCTGATGGCTTGCCTGTAAATTAAGGATTTATAAAGGAGAGTGTTGTTACAGAAATGGAAAATGAGACTTGACTGTGTCCATGGGCCAGGAGAACATAATAATACCTCCCTGCCTCGTAAGACGTTGCAAGTAAGTTGATAAATGTTAGGAAAACATATGGGAATCTTTGCAGCAGCAGTGTGTTGTGCCTCTAAAAATTGTGTTTTTCTGCCTTGTGCCTGAAAGGTGTCGGGTTTGTGGTTTAGCACACCTGATCTGTCGCACTGTGTGTTGCCTTAGGGTTTTATTTCCTGTGGAAACAAGAGAGGAGGGAATGATCTGCTTTTTGGGGGGATCCATCAGTTTTCAGATCTATCTTATGGTTTTTAAGCAAGTGTTTGTTCTTCCATAGGAATTTCTATGCTGGATCCAACTTAGGGCCTCCTGCTGCAGCAGCTCTTGTCTATCTGTGGCTAGTGCTAATGAGTTCCGATGCTGAGAGCACTTTTAATTGAGCAAGCACACCAAATAAACCATTGGTTTCACTTGATACAAGTGGATAGAGGCTTCTCCTGTCTCTTTTGCTCCTTACCAGAGCTGCCTGGCGGATTCCTGAGTGTCCTGGCCATGAAAAGCCTCTCAGAATAACGGAGGTTTCTCTCCTGTCTGGGCCTTTTGAGCAAATATGGGAAAAACGAGAGATTATGTATAACTCGAGTGCGTGTGTATGCATACGTGCAGAAAATAATTTTTTAAATTGTTCCTTTAAACAAGAGGATTTTTAAGGCAATAAAGGATTCTTTTAAACATAGTTTCCTGCCAAACTCTTAATGCTGTAGAGCTGCAAATGCTCTCTGCTAGCTTCCCAAAACAGCTTTAATGTTCTGTCCTTTTAAGGCTAAGTCTTTTCTCAGGGCATAGACTTAATTCCTTGAGCTTTTAATATTTATGCATTTTGCACATTCAGATGGTATTTTTGCATTATGAAGTAGTTAGTGGGGAGGTCTCCAAAGCAGGTTGCGATACGTTTCTACCTCCGTATTGCATGGAGTGATTTGGGGCTTTTAATCCTCTCTTTGAAACTGTTCTAAGGAGGGGCAGTGCCTGTCCTGTTGCTCTGCACAAACTGCTTTAAAATAGTGCTGGAATGGTACTTTTTCTCCTGGTAAAATGTGGTAGGATGCGGGGATTTTAGTTGTGCTTTGGTTTCCCACAGCAGTACTGGTTCGGAGGCGCGCGTGCCCCTTGCAACGGGAGAGCGCTCCCAAACGGAGCCCGTGTCCTCCTGGGAGGGAGACCGCGTCGTCACGGTCCTTGCTGAGACCTTCCTGGCTCTTCTTGAGAGAAGACCCTGTCTCCTAAACACTCCTGTCTGGGGCAGGCTCGGCAGCTCACCCGGGTTGCTCCCTCGTGCCGCTCTCTCTGGAGGACAGCAGCACTCGGCTCTCGCCCAGGCTCCTCCTTTGCTCTTGTAACTTAATTTGTGATTATTTAGCGAGCTCCCTAAGTCTACAGAATGCTCTACAAACAAAATTAGGGGGAGTTTATAGTCCATGTTTAGATGTAATGCAATGAGCGGTAGTGGAGCTGGGAGACGATGCTAGCGATGGGTTCGGTTATGGTTATGGCAGCAGGCTCATTTGTTCATTTTGGCCTCTTGTTCTGTATCTTCTCTGCTGCTCCAAAACACAAACAAAAAAACCCCACGGCTGCTGATGAACTCTGTTCTTTACAAAGCTCTACTGGCAAAACCCTTCTTAATGAACCTCCTCGTTGCATATCGATACTTTATTTGCTCAGAGATCACATAAGCCCTGTGAATTTGTCTTTCCTGGATTCTCCTTTTTTTTCCCCTTTCTTGTTTGCCCTTATGGGCAATTTTCATCCGTATTTATCAGGGTTATGCAGAGCGTTTGAGGGTTGTTACTCATGCACATTTCTAATTTATGGCTCAACACTTAGATGCAGTCTCTTGCCAGAAGCCTACGTTTTATGTTGGTGATGTTTCCTTAGATGAAATTAAATCACAGCTTGAGATGGATTCGCAACCATCCATCACTTGCACAGCTACTTTCTCCGCTGTCTTTTACCGCTACCACATTAATCTGTGTTTTGAATTCCCCCCTCGCCCTGTAGGGATCAGCAGACATGCAGACTCTGCTGAGCTTGCTGAGACTTTCGCACTGATCCTGGGGGATTTCGATCATTTCTCGTGGATGTTAAAACGCACGTGTGTGTGCGACGCTGCTGAGTTAGTGAAGGTGAGAAGTGTGCAGTAGTGCTCCCCTGCAGCCTGGTGGTGTGTTGTACATGGGTGTCTTGTAAAGGGGAAAATGAGATAAATCAGCTGGTAACGACGGGGTCTCGGCTCACGTGCGAGGAGCAGTCGTACTGCTAGAAACAGATGTTCTCCTTCTCTTGGAAACTTGTTAAAAGGTCTAGAGAGCACTACTTTTTTGTAGTACAGAGGAGAACACAGCGAGGAGGGTCAATAAAAAGGTCCTCAGGCTATGAAAATACTTGAATTAACTTTTTTTTGCCTTTTTTTTTTGTATTGGTGGTAGCTGCCCCAACATCCTCCTTTGACTGTTTCTGTGCAAATTAACATAGAGGTTATATCATAACTTCGGGCTCCCGAGCTCGAGAAGGGGAGCAAGAGAAGAACAGCGCTTCCTGGTCGCTAGCGTGCTGTAGGATGAAAAAAGGAAGACCTGGCTCTAGGTGCCTGTGCTGAGTGACAGCTGAAGCTCCTAGACTCTCCCCAGCTGTCATTTTAGGAATTTTTGCCTTATTTTTTTTTTAGATTTGCCTTTTCTTTGCCTTCAGACCTACAGAGTCCCCCTTTACGCTTACAGGAGACCGTTTTCCTCAGCCTTTTGAATGGCTTCTTCAAAGCAGTGGAAACTTCTAGTCGGGCTGTCCCCTGGGAGCATGGCTCTCAGGAGCGCAGAGACGTCTCGAGAAGGACTTTTTTCCTGGAAAGTGCCAGATTTGCCAGGATTGCAAGGTCTGCGTTAACAGGGGAAGAAGAACCAAGTCTCTGCAGCCCTTGCAACTGCGGAGAAAAGCACAGAAAATGGTGGAGAAGCCACCGCCTGGTCCCCATGGATGAGGTGCTTGGGACCTCAAAGGAGCTTTTCGATCTCCCGGGTTCTCTGCTGTCTGATCAGAGCCAGAGCAGGCCAGGGACTGTGTGATATCGGCATAATTCGGCATTTCTCCAGGTGGACAGTGATCCTTTCAAGCTCCTGGATGCTCTGTAGCGTTACCTGTCGATTCTGCATTCGGCCTCCGTTGCCACCCTCCTTCTGACCCCTCTTTTCTCTCTTTCCTGCAGAGTGCTCCTGTAAGAATCTGATTTAATAGGACACAATTACTCTTGTAGCCCTTGGGTCTTCTGAGACGGTGAGAAATGGAGATGCGAGAGCTATTTTGGATTAAAGTAGGCTAAATGCCTCTGCTCCCTTGCGAGCCCAGACAGTGAAAGGAGGGCAGTAACAGCGGGGAACCTGTGTCATGTCTGTGCATCGAGTTGTCACATTACAGAGCACTACGGAGCATCCTGCATCCGTGCAAGCATCCATACAGTTGCTGGTGGCCTCCTGCTGGCCCTGCTCCGTGCCCCAGAGCTGTTGGATGCTCCTTGGTCATCCCAGGAATCTACTCCCGGGCTTCCTGCAGCTGCTGGAGACGGGATGTTGGCTGGAGCGGCTCCCATCACTCCCATGCTCTGAGGTCGGGCTCTATGAGGTGGAGCTGCCTCGCTCTGAGCAAGAATTTGCCTGGTTTCATGGCACACGTGGCCACGTGCATCTAAGTATTACCCTCCCTGGGCATTCTCACCATCTCAGGCTCTTCAGGTGACCACGAAGTTCCAACCTGCTTGCTGTAGGGCTGGAATATCCTCAGCATCTTCCCAAATAAGTTCTTGGTAGGGTAGTGGGGTGTCCTGTTTCCATTTTCCTGCAACTTCCTAGGGTCTTTGGGAAGGCAGTGATGGCTGCACCCACTGCAGCCAGGTTGTTCCTACTGTTGTTAGGGCATGTGTGGTTTTAAGCCTTGCTCTGCCTCTCAGTGTGAATATTGTGTGTTTCGGAGCTTCCCTCGGCCTCCAGGCTCCTCTCCTGCAGGGATTTGCCCCTCTGTCCCTGAGCAAACAGCAGCAAGTCCCATCTCTTGGCGCAGAGGTCGGCTGCCTCGAGCCAGGGAAGCTGGGTAGATGCCCGGGTTTGTTTCTACTCTGAAGCTGATGCTTCCAGACTGTGTCTCGTCACTTGTGGGCATGAAGCAGGTTCCGCGTTATGTCAGGGTGGGCTCTGCTTGCGATAACGGTTTTATTTTTGGTGCTGTTTAGCAATTTTGGTCGTATCTTGTTCTACCCATAATTCCAGCCGTGCCTTCTACCCATAATTCCAGCCGTGCCCTTGCCTAGACATGATGAAAAAACTAACTTTGCATGTGTATTTATTAATGCAGTGTCCTGATCTTGGAAAACCTGAGAAGATGTTATTATAAATGGTATAAATGGGCAGAAAAAGTGTATTTAGAAGCTGGCAGCATAGGAACTTCTATGGCTTGGCCGTTGCCTGCTTTTTTATTGATGCTGTGTGAAAACAGCTCTAGAAAATTGCCCTAACTTAGAGGCTGAATCAAAGCAGCAAGTGTGCATTTCCCTCAGCCTTACTCCAAATCTGTGCCATTTAGCTGAGGACTTCACGCATCTTAACAGTGTGGGCTTTTTCTGTGTGAATTTCCTGTGTACAAAAAGCTGTCAGCATGAAATCGGAGCAGAAGCAACTTTGGTCTTTGCAGGGGCTTCTTGACTTGTGGAAATCAGGCATTATTTCAACTGCTCTCACTTGACATTACTGCACTGGTGCTTTTTTCCCCCCTCAAACGTCTCTTTTGGCTGCAAGTAAGACTTTTGGTTATTTTTTAGTAATGTATCTCTTAAATCCCCCAGTATCTTAACAGTTAACTCGTGTGAAGATAGTTATTTTCTGTTGCCTGTGACAGAGATGGATGAATAATTGAGTAATATGAAGAATTTTCTCTGTGACGGTTCCTTACAGGCAGTGCTTTTGCTCCTGCTTTGAGAGGTAGGAAGCAATTCTTGCTTTAAAGAACTAACTGTTAGACTTTAATAGCACAACGTGAATGATTAAGGTGTGTTGAGGCAATACTCCAGTTCTGCAGTGTGGTTCACAATATCCTCCTTCGTCTTTCTCCTCGAAAAGACTAGTCCAACCAAATGGAGAGTCGGTCTCTGTCTCTTCTCAGTGTCCTACTTTCGAATGAGTCATTAGCAAAATTGCTGAATCGGAGCGAACCCGGGGCTCGGAGAAGGGAGGATTCATGTGTTGTAGCAGCACAGCAGAAGCGCTCCCAATTCTGGGCTCCTTGCGGGAGCCTGCAAGGCAGTTCTGCAGGGATATCCCAAGTAGCAGAAGGCTGAGATATTGCTGCTTGGCTACGGTGTTTCCTGGGCCCGTGCATGTTGGTTTTTGATGTACTGACAGCTTTGTCAAGCTAATCCTGTGGTAAGCAGTGGCAAGGGAACGTCATCAGGCTATAGAGTATTGATGGATTTGATCCTTCCCGAGGAATCTGCGCCTGATCTGCGGTCGAGTTCAAGCCAATCTATGTGGCTGGGGGGAAGCCACAATCAAATCGAATCTAATGGGTTGAGTCGTAGCAACTGCTTCTTCCTTAAGAATTAAAACACGAAGTTTCTTGAAGTGTTGCCAAGCTGCGGGCAGCCCAAGGGAGGCTCTGGACAGCGCAGTAACCACCCAGGTACTTGGCAGCACTCACAGAGGGACGTCGTGTGTCTCCATCCTCCTGTGTGTCCTTCAACTCGTGCTGTCACTCCAGCTTCCCCGTCAGGTTCAGGTGGCTCCTGAGCTGCGTTTACATTTCCCTGGTAAGAAGGACCTGACAATATTTTTTTTCTCCTTCCCTTCAGGGAAGAAATGGCAGCGGGGCAGCGTCTCTCAGGAGGTTCCTGGTGTGTAAGGCACACAACAAATGGGTATTTTTCCTCCTGTCGACTTGCACTGTGTTTATTTTTGCCTGTTATGCAAAGAGCACTTCCCCAGAAGCAGGGCTGTATTTACAGAATCAATTGGTTGGATAAAGACTCGTTCGTTTTATTAACAGCAGCTGAAAGGGGAGGCTCGAATGTCTCTCTGGTCTCCCCCGCAGCTCCCTGGCTCCTTTCTGCTGAGACGCCCACGACCGAAGCGCAGAATAAAGGGGCTTTTCATGGCAGTAGTATCTGTTAAAGCGAGGGGATTTTGACCTTTGCTTTTGCCCGCTAAAATCCACGGCTACATAATTTGGTCTGTGTGTGGAGCTAGAAAGGCTGCAGTGTTGGCAGCCCTGACCCTTCGTGGAGGAGCCCACAGTGCACAATGTTCCCTGTTGTTTGCTGGCGTGTGGCTTTGTTTCAGGCTCATGTTCCAAAGATTTTTTTAAAAAGGAGGGAAAAAGAAAAATATCCTGCTATTCAAGCGCCATGTCCTCATATTGCCCCACAGATTGCTGAAAGCAAGCGGGTTGAGGGTGAGGAAGGAGAAGGTTTCCTGCGTGTTTGTTGCGCTCCTGGCCATCTCTCCCTTGAGGTTTCCTTTTAATCTGAAATGAAAAATAAGGAAAACGGGCAAATCAGGAAAGAAAGGGATTTTTCCTATGGTCAAGGCTCCTTGCTGACCAGACGGCCCGGGCTGAGAAGTGGTGACACGAAAGGGAACCAAGTCAGTGAGATGTGGAGATCCTTGGATTTCCTTCCTCAGCAAAGTGTTTTATTTTTATTTCAGCTTTAATGTGTTGGTCCCAGCCCTCAAACTTCTGTATCGCCCTCACCGATCAGGCTGGGAAAATGGAGAAATTTCTTCGTGTAAACAAATCTTACTGAACGTTGAAATGTCAGATGGGCATTTGCACTGTGTTGCTCTAAAATAACTAATGAAAATGAAATAACAAATAAAAATCCTGGCAGCTGCTGCTCCCCGCGCATCCCGATAATGAAACACAGGCAGAATCTGCCGGAATTAAGATGGCAAAGCAATAAACCAAGATGTTTGGGTTGTCCCTTGTTCCTGAGTGGCTTCTTATCTGGATTTGTCATTGCTCTCCCGGGAGGACAGAGATGTCTAGGAGCTGAAATCCATGGAAAATCTCTCTTGGACGTTGGAGTGTGGGTGTTTGATGCGTAAAGGGGCCTTCTCAGGGCGTTCAGCCCAACACATCGTGTTCTCTGCCGTGTCCTCTCGAGGCAGATCTTCCCGCGTGCACAGACCGTCCAATGAAGCTGTTGATAAATGGTCTGAATTAGGAGGCTGGGAGCTGCCGGTGCAAACCTCCTCCGTGCAGAGCGGTGCCGGAGGGCTGCGGATCTCTGCAGCCCTAGGGCTCGCGGCGGGTTTCTTCGACCCCAGACCTGGTGGTTTCAGTGATCTTTGGGGCAGACCCTCTGCCAGAGCCGTGAAACGTCCCCCTTGGGGGCCAGGTGTCCCCCAGAGACATCCAGCCCCAGACATCCCCTTTAAACTGCTGTTTCCTGTGTTGAAATAGGGACCGAACAAAAAACGTGGAAGGTTTTGCTGAGGAATGTGTTTATTCCCAGGCGGTAGGAGATAAGAGAAAGCGGCGTCCTTGGTAATACTCCCTTGGAGGGAACACGAAGCCTCCTGAGCTGCATGATGAATGAAGGGAAAGGAAGTTTATTTTCTGCTTTTAATCATTGACGCCTGCTTATTCTCAATTGTCAACTAAAATATCTTCTTAGTGCGTTGTTTTCCTGCTCGGAAAATGCAAGCCTGACTTTTTCACAGCCCCAGCTTAGCTGAGAATACCAAAGATTGGTGCAGAACCAGCCCATAACCACTTCTCAGCTGGCAAATAAATGATTCTCTGCTTGGAGGGACCATAGTCATCAAGAAATGGAAGTTTTTTTGGTGGTGGATGGAGAGGAGGCGGCACTGGGGAGAGCAGAGAGGTCCCGGCAGGTCCCCTTGCTGCTTTTCACTTCCAATTTGTCCACTAATATCAGCTTTCTAGCTTACACTCGGGAAATAAGTGTCTGAGCTGTCCGAAGAGGCAGGGCTGTCTGGTGTTCACAGATATTTCCAGTTTCCATAGGAAGTCCCCTCTAACGAACCGTCTTGCAAGCGCATCTCCCGTGGCAGCGCGAGGCGCGGACGGCAAGCTCTGCAAGGCAGCTGGCCCGAGGCGCCCTGCAGCAACGTGAATTAACCCCCCTGGCCGCTCAGTTAGCGAAGTGGGGGATTTGCAGCTGTTTTCCAGGAAGGGGGTCCCCATGCTCCTGCTTTCGCTGTTGCGGAGTGGTAAGTGGGCAGTTTCCCAGCTCAGTATCCACATACCGTCACCATCTCCTCGCTTCTGCAACCTGCACAATGGGGCAAAGAAAAGCAAGCAAACTATGCAAAGCCGTGCTGGTGACTTAAAAAATGATCCCAGAAAGGCAAATTTGATGACAGAAAGCACAGCAGGCTAAAATTAGGCACATCCATAGCTTACTTGTCACCTTCCAGTGTGCACGGGTGCCGAGCGTTGACTTCTTAAGGCCCGTGTGGGCGGAGGGGTTGGCGCTCGCTGGCTGGTGCTACGAGGTTCAGTGCAAGCTGCCACTGCTGACTAAGCCCGTGGTTTTTATGTAGGTCACTCACTTGCTTTAGGAGCAAAAATACAATTTGCCCCTGCTACCGCAGCGGAATTGAGAGCGGAGAGTGAGATGCTCAGGAGGACATCGGCTGTGAACTTGGCACCCACATTGCTATTAGGGTGAATGCGCTTGGTTCTACTGCAGATACGAGTGTGTTTCTGTGGAAATAAGCAGTCTCCGAAATTGGGGTTTTTATCCATGGGGCTTAATCATCTTCTCAGGTAACTCTCAGTGTTGCTGCGGGCAGACAATTTCACATGTATCGTGATGTCTTCTCAACGGCGCGGTTCCTCCTCAGCGACTCTCCTTCTTGATCTCCAATTCGAGTGCAGCCTCCTAAAAAGGCTGGGACCTTCAAGGACCAGAAATTCAATGCATTTGATGTGCTGGTGGCCAACTAATAGCCATTACACTGCTTCAGAGAAGTGCTTTACTGCCTGTTCTGTGGTAGTTGGGTATGGAGCTGTCTTACTCTAGCTGGAGACTCCCAAAGTTAAGGTGGGACCTTGTATTTGCTTGGAATGTCTTGATGCTTCTTTGAGGCCCGAATGTGTGGACAACCCTAGCTCCTCCTCAGTGCTTTCTACCACACAAAGAACATTTTCCCCCCTTCTTTTCCTCCATTAAGGAGAACAGAGCTCTTAAGCTTAGTGCCTTCAGTCTATACTCGTGAAGAGCATGAAACAAGTTGTGTCTCCTGGGCTGTTGACAGAAAAAGCATCTGACCTGAACTGCCTCACAACTTATTGTGTTGCAGAGACAGACATGCGGATGGGGTGTCTGCCTGCAACCACAGCTCATCTGGAAAGGGAAGCAGCTAGGAAAAAGTTAAGAATCCTTTTAGGGTGAGCCTGAAGACCCCCCGCCGATGCTCCTGATGCAGCTTTTGACAGTCTGTCGTTTCCATGCGCCACACGTCTCTCTGGATGACTGATGGCCCACCAAAAAACAGAGAGGAAGGAACCGAGGAGGTTCGCGCGTTAGGAATACGGAGCCCTTCGTGAGCCCTCGTGACTTTAGCAAACGCGTGTCTTCGTGAAGGAGCTTTCTGTGCCCGCTGGGCTCATTCTGAGTGTGCGTGCCAGCCTTTCTGGCTGCTGCCTCCCTTGTGTGAGGAGCGTGTGGGGAGGGAAGGCTTCAGATCTCCCCAAAGTGCGTTCCTCGAGCTTGTTTCCAGTGCCGTGGGAAGCGATGCGCCTCGAGGATGGTGCTACAAGAACGGTAGGACTGTCAGCGTGCCAAGAGGGGATCCTGTGTCTAACATAAGAACACCCAAAGCCTTGGCCTTTCGGAGCGAGATTTCAGCTGTCCTTGTAAAATAACGTTCTGCAGTGAGCAAGTGAGCTGAGCTCAGGTGGGACATGTGGACAACACCAACGGAGATTCCCGTGGGGCAAAATCCTCATCCTACAGCAGGTGCTTTGGCTCTCCACGTGGGAGCCAGCTTGAAGGTGAGAGGACTGCGAATATTCTGAAGGCTAAAATGGTATTGGAAGCCCAAATCTTGCCAAGACAACGCTGACATCTTGGCTGAAGAAGCTCTGTGTGTCAGGCGTGGCTGTCCTCCCTAGCAGCTGCAGAGCCCGTTGCTTCCTAGGAGTTGCTCTGTTGCAGCGTAGCTGGTCTCGTGCTGCACTGAAGCACACGAGGAGAGATTCAGAAACACTCCTCAGGACTCAGGGAGACCCTGAAGGAACAGTCTAGCTCGCTCAGTAGAAGATTCACGGTCTCATCCACGTCTCACAAATTTAAGCCTAACAGAGGTTGAGGGGGTGTGTTTTACTTGGAATCTTGAAATCAGTTTTCTCATTTCTTTGAAGTCCATCTAATTTCTTTCTGTCTTGCCGAGTAACACTTCTAATGTGGCCCTGGACAGAAACAGTTCACAAAATCCTCGTTTTCAACGTGTTATCCATCAACATGAGGCTTAGTCGGGAGTAAAACCATATATATTTTTTTCAGAATTGAGGGCAGTTTGCTGAAGGAAACTCAGGCGTCCACATCTTGTCTTCTAAATCTGTCCAATACCAACTTGACTCTAAGAAGGGCTGGCTCCTTCCCGCAGCACCCGCTCTGCAGCCGCTGAGCTCTGCTCATGCTTAGGGAGCAGCTTGCAGCACCCAGGAGCCCTGGCTTTGCGGTACGGGCAGTTCTTCTGGGGTGCTAAAAGCTCTGCTCAGTGGCCCTGCTCTTGCAATATCTGGTATTTTTTAGGCAGAATTTAGGCATGCGTTTGCTTTATACAAGTGTTTAGGTCTACTTTTTGCTGGTACAAACGCTGCCATTGTTGCAGACCTAGGAATTCTTAGCTCTGAAGATGTAGATGTTGCTGAAGCTTTGAGGTAAATTTTGGACCAGGTTTTCAAACTTAAGCACCTCAACATTAGGCATCTGAATGTGTGATAAGTGTTCTACCTCTAAAGAAATTCATAGCTGTGCCCGAGCCTTGCAGGGGTTTCATGCAGAGCACTTTGTAGCACTGCAGATAAGCACCTGGGCGAGTGTCTGGTTGTCTTGGCCGCGCTGAGTCTCCCGTTAGCGTCTCTGCCCTCTCCTGTTCACCTCTAGCAGAAGCCGTTAGGGCTCTCTGAGAGCAGCGGCTCCACGAGGTGGCTGGGCAGCGGGTGAAGGTTGCCCCGTCACCACAGACCCCACGTGCAGGGTGTTGCCCTCATCCCAGCCTCCTCTCGTCTTCCTCTCTCCCTGCCTGTCAGTTCTGAAGCTCTTGGATTCCTCCCCTTCTCCTGCCCTTGCTCGGTCAGTGTTCAAGTTGCTGCCTTGTGTTGTGGACAGGTTTTACTGGGGGATCTGCAGGGGCGCCTTGTGCTTCCCACCCTTGGGCACCCCTTGCCTTTCCAGGGGGAATTTGCATTTCAAGGCGCTCCCGATTTAAAGTCCAGCCAAAGGACGTGCCGTCACCTCAAGCCATAAGGGAGCTGGTGGGGCTGCGAGCTCCCTCGGCGCATTCATCCCGATGGGCAGCGGCAGAGGGATCCATTCCCTGGCCGTGCCCAGCCTCCCGGCAGTGCCTGCGCTTGCCGGGGTTAATAACGCTGAAAATGATGCTGAGCCGCAGGCAGCGTGCACGGCGCAGGGAAGGGGAAGGGAGCGCTCGCCGCTGCCAAGGGCGCTTGCGTTCGTCTTTCAAAGGATATTGATTCCCGCACGGTGGGAGCCTGCAGAATGGTGTCATTCCGGGTGCGATGTGTCCTTTAAGGGAACGGGAAAAGCAAGATTAGTGAACGGAGAAAGCGATTGAGGAAAGCAGCAACGGGGAGCAAGGCTGGGGCTCAGCGAATGCTGTGATTGAATAGCAAAACGGTGGAGTTGGTAAAGTCTTTGTGCCTATTTTAGTCAGAAGGAAGGCAAGAGAGATGCCTTTGGGGCTGAATCAACTGATAGAGTTCAAGAATCAGAGGAATTTTGGATTTGAGGGTCTTCGGATCGTGCAAACATCCTGTCCCAGCTTCAGTGTTGGGGTCAATAGGCAAATCAGCAAACACAAAACCCGGGAGTAAATAGCTACAAAGCTGGGCAATGGGGTTGGGCTGTGTGCTAGGATCACATTGGTGAAAAGCCAAGTCCTCGAGGGTGGACACAACGTGATTCAACGGAGTGACAGGGGCGCTGTAAATCTAAGGGTTCTCTTGCTGCGAGCGTAGGGTCTGAGCAACACCGGCAGCCTGGCACGGCCAGAAAGCATCGTGTTTGCTTGGGGAGCCGGGGGGATTGCGTTCAGTGCAAAAAGGAACAAAAAAAGCCCCTGTTGTCTCAATGGGGAGAAAACATTAATTTTTAGAAGCAGAGCGACTTCATGCATGGAGCTGCATTGATACCGGCGGGTTACACGCATGCAAAGTGCATGTACAGGGAGATCTGCATGCCAGGAGCTGGTGAATGGCAACCTCTGAGGAGAACGAGCATGCACAGACTAACGTATATTGGGCAGTTTCATAATCCCTCCATCAGTAATTCAGGTAGCTGGTCGCGTTACGTGTTATTAAGCAAGCTCTACATAAGGTCGGAGCATCTGGTTGTTTTTGTCGTACTTCCAGGCTTCCTTTTGCTCAGAAATTCCGTCTCCTCCTGCGGCCTTGCGCTCTGTTACCTTGGCTCCCCCTTATGCCTGTTGGGCTGGAGGCCAGTGGAGGTTCCTACTCCGCCGTCTGATTACGCGAATCGTCTCTTTGCGAGAGGCGGCGTCACGGGGGCGGCTGCCCAGCACGGGGACTGCTGCACAAGTGCCCACGTGCTCTGCAGGTGGCACATAAAAGCCATCTGGAAAGAAGCCTCGGCCTCGTTGTTTGCTTCTGTTCACCCCTTTGCATTCCTCACCTGATGTGCTGTGTCTGGGGGGCTGTGGTTGTTGAAACCCCCTTCCAAGGAGGAAGGCACCTTCCCCAGCATCGCCAAGACCTTCCCGAGTCACTGAGACCTTCCCAAGTTGCCAAGAGCTTCCCCCATCTTTTGCCTGAGGCGCAGGAAGGTCCCCCCTTGCCAGGCCCTGAGTGGAAAGAGCTCAAGTGGGGCCTTCGGTTGAGCCCGTGCAGCTAAGGGGGGACCTCAAGGGCACCTGCACATCCGCAATGTGGAAACGTGATTGAAAGGTGGCAGTGACCAGAGTGCTCCTGCATGCATCCACAGGAGAGATGAAGAGATTGTGAGTTTCATGAGAGACTGAGCAATTCCTTTGGAGCAATCTCCCAGTTTTTGTTTCAAGAGCAACTGGTGAGATTTTTGCTTTGCCCCCTGTTATTTCCAGCCTCCTCCTCCATTCCTACATCAGATGAATATGTTGGCCCCTCGGACCGTTTTTCCTGCGTCCAAAAATGCTTTTGCTTCTTCCATTCATTACAGCTTTGGGCTTTTTGAGCGTGTCAGGGACCAACCAATTTATTTGGGGGGAAAAAGCAGGCTCAGAAAGGTGGTTTTTCTTCCTTCTAGCTATTTGAAAGCAATATAAGAGCCTGGCTTTAGCAGTATTGGAAGGCTTAAAACTGTCTACATCTTTCATGTGCAAGAGAAAAAGCTGTCTGTGACCTTTTGAGTAACTGTATTTATTTCTTGGAGCGTACTTAAAAGAAAAAGAGGACAAGATGAAAGAGGAATATTCTACTTAATGGGTAGGTAAGTAGCTGATGAGGTGTGAGCGCTGCTTCCTTTAGCAAAAATAAATCAGACAGACTCATAAAAATCTTCAGACCTGAAAAGCTCTCAAAAACAGCTCCAAAAAAACCTAGCAGAAAAAGCCCTTGTTCCTTGGAGTCTGGTAACGTCCTGACTCGGCTCTGTGACCGCAGCGGCCGCCGTGACTCAGCCCGCTCCTGGCTGGCGTTTTCTGCGGACGTCAAGGTACCTTGTAGAGCTGTTTAATGGCTGATTCACGCTGGAGCTGGCAGCAATTTCATCCTTTCGGAAGCTGCTCGGAATTGCTCGGTATGTGGCCTTTCCAAAATATCCATATATACACACATATATATTTAAAAACAAAGCAAATAAGCCTCGTAGCACGCTGGAACCATATGTTTCTGAGTTGATGTTTTTAATTGGGTTTGTACATTGAATGGGATCTAGCAGATTTGTGCTTTGTGTCTGTGTGATAGAGCATGGGGGCCGCTATTGGGCTTTTTATTGCAGGTTTTGGATGATGCTCATCTCCATCTTCCTCGGAAAGCACTCGGGGGCTTATTTAGTGCCCATGTTTAGGAGAAGCATCGTCTCTTCCTTCAGGGAATGAGGTGGTTCGAGCTGGCTGCAGAGTGGGGCTTGGGGTGGCAAACGGTCAGACCAGACGCCGGAGATCGCTTGGAGTTGTTTTTCAGGGCTTACTTGGACATTGCTAAGTTATTCCCTGATGGATGCAGGTCTGGAGAAGCAACATGGCCTTGAGTGGGATCTGGGATCTGTGGCCCTGTCACAGCTGGTGTCACAGCTTGTGATGGAGTGGGAGGAGGATCCTGTGCCTCCATCTCCGTGTGTGACAATGTCTCAGGTGTGTTTCTCTGGCCTGTTCTGAGCAGGCGACCTGGTGTCTGGGGTGCTGAGGGGTTCCCTGTCCTTCCCTCCCACTGGCCATTCCAGGGCAGGTTGATGCTGTCCCTGAGGCAGATGGTGGCCACCATTAGCGCTGAAGCCCTCGTCTTCAAGGAGGATGCAGGTGCGCCAGGGCGGCTTTTCCCAAAATGCCTTTTCCATCATTTCTGCCTCCCGAGCCGCTCTGGAGACACTAAGACGACAGAAAGCAGGTTGCTGCTGTGGGGGGAAAAGCTCAGTTTTGTGCCTGCATCCCCGGCTGCGGGTGGTGTGGGAAGCTCTGACTCACAGAGCCTGTCTCCCCCGGATGTCTTAGGGAACTGGAGTGACACGAGCCTTTCCTTTCCCAATGACGATACTGTCAAACTCGGAGGAAGAAAGCCCAGCGCAATTTCTGCCGTGCTGTCTGCAAACACACACAGGGACTGGAGTTAGGAAGTGCCTGTTGCAATCCTGCCCTCTGAGCTGAGCGTTTTGGAGGTTGCCTTGTCTTCTGCACTTGCCTCTGTTGAGCTACACTTGCACATTTGCCTTCAAAACACAACTGTGAATGTCTAAGAGCAACTTGAGGTGAAAATTTAATGAACGTAGGATAGTTCTGTGGGCTGGAAGCAAAAATGGACACAGGGTAACCTGACTAGGACTTGCTTTAATTTTCAAATCGTTAGGTTCTTCATTTACCATTTTTTTTTGTGTGATTATTTCTTTATTCCTTAAAAGTAGTGTCGTAGCGGGACAGTTTTAGCTTATTGCCCCAAAGGATCAGCTTTTGTAGGAGCTGGGTGTCTTTTCTTTTCCAAAAGGTGTTTGTGTGAGGTATGCATTGAGCATATTTTCTTCTGACTGGTGCAAATGAAAAGGAGTGCAAAGGGGGCATCTTTATGATGAGGTTTGTACGTTCAGTTTAAAGAAAATACCAAAAAAACCCGCTTGCTTTTATTGCTTTTTATTGCAATAAAAAAAAGGAAAGCAGAAGCAAGCCGGCATGGGGAGCTAAGGTGGGGGGCAGTGATGGGAGGGCGGGCAGGACTAGCTAATAGTTCATTTTTTTCCATTTTCAATCAATACAGCAGGGAGGTCCCCTCACGAGACGTCCCAGGCTCTCCCGGCAGTTGTCACAGGAGCAGTGGCCATCCCGGACTGCTGATGTTTCTCACCAAGAAACGGTCAGCTCTAGCAAATGGGCTCAGGCTGTGCTTCCTTGGAACAGCAGACAAAACCCGTGTTGTGTAAGCCTGAAATCAAGATTTTCAGCATCCTGCGTGGTCCTTGCAGTGATACTTTCTCTATTTCCCTATACAACAGGCACCAAAATGCTTTTTGTTTCCCAAGGAAAAGTGTTTTCTTCTTTTCTTTACCCAGGGGAACACGTGTTAGCCTCTGAGGTCAGCAGTTGTTCCTCTTCCCATTGCCTCACTGAGAGGAATGATTTTTAGGAAGAAGATGCAGATTTTCTTTAAATTTTGACCAGGTCAAATCGCTCCTCCTCAGGATGCCTCATGTTGTTTCTCCTGCCTTCAGAGGGAGAGAAATGGCAATAAATCCTTCAAACTTGGAGCAGCGAGGTTTCCCTGGGATACATCCTTGTCCTCAGCTGCGTATTTTGGGAACGTGTAGATGTAAGGAAGCAATTGCGTCCACGTCGGCGGCGCTGGCACCGGGAAGGGTCTCTTCGAGTGACTTGAGGTGCATCCGTTCCAGAAGGAAGGCTGCAAAGGAGAAGAGAACCCGCTAAAACTATGGTGGTGTGGGCTCCACCGTGGTGCTCCCAGGTTGCAAACACCGGCTGCTGAGCAGAGACTGCCCAGCCCTTGGGGACAGGTAGTGTGAAAGGACAGAAGAACTTGTTTAGCCCGTGCACGTGTGTGAATTGCAGCCGGCAACGCTTCTGTAAGCGTTTGCTTCTTGACTTTCAGGTTTCTGGTGACTTCTTATCTTGTTTTCTCACCTTCTTTCTTTCTTTGCCCTCCCTTCTCCTGCTAAGAAAGTCCCTGCTCTTGTCCCCTTCTCTCGCTTGCCTTAACCGTTGCTTTAACCATTAAATTAACTTGAATGGTTACTTTAACCATTAAATTAACTAGGTTCAGGAGCTTCACTTTGTTTCCCTTGGCCTGCCTGGACCCGTGTGCCAAGCTCATACCCCAAGTCCCAGTTCCTGGTTATTTTGGAGTGACTCTGGTTTTTGCCTCCTCTTTGGACAGCGTGGTTCAGCCTGTTGCAGTTTGTATAAATAGATTGTGTAAATCCGTCACAGTTTGTAATATTCAGCCAGCAGGTCTCTCCTGCAAATCACTAAAATCCTCTGCATTGCTTATAAATAAACATACAGATTCCCATATTTTAATTTTCCTTTTTTTATTTAAGAGAAGCTGTTTAGAAAGACTTGAGCAGCTGGACCAAAACAAATGGTGGACACGTAATTTCATTTTTTTTCCCCAATACAACAAGGAATTACCTTTAAATCCTAAAGCTGATCGGATAGATGGACCCGGAGAAGTGGAAAGCTCTGGCCCTCGCAGTCAGGTAACACATATAGATGGACAGCCTGGTAGCCCTTACATTTGCAGTGCCTCCACTTTTCATTTTTTGGAAACAGCCTCCTTGGCTGCTGCTAAACTTTGCGTTTTCAGAAAATAACAAAACTTTTCTTCCCCCTCCCCCCCAAATAAGCTTAATTCTGTAGTGAATGATTTTGAAAATGATGAATAAATGATTGGTCTGTGATCCCTACATGGAGATACATATATATTTTTGGAAGTTACTAGCTTGAGCATTAAGTATTTTTTAAAAATTACTTTCTGAGCCAGCTGAAATTAGAAATACAGGCCCCTATAAAGCTTAAGAACAGTGTCGATTACTTTACACTACACTCGGTTGCGAGAGGATCCAAGAAAGCCTTGAGATCTAGATTCTTATTTCCTGTTCTTAGGAAAAGTTATTCTAAGTAGAGTATGTTTAAAAATACATATATGTATTTTATACATTGCACTGATTTGAACACTTTGTCAGACAGATGAAAGAGGAACCATCTCTGAGTGAGCGGGTGTCCGTGACAGTGAATAGGTTTCCCCTCAGCAGGATGGGATTAACCAGGCCTGGCAGCTTCTGCAGAAATATATAGTTAATATATCTTTATTACATTTACTTAATCTGATACGTTCTGAGTTTCACTGAGCTACTTCACACTCTTTTCTGTAGCACGTACCACTTTGAGCAGTTGATTCCTTCAATTACCTGTTTCCCCTTTTGAATTTACAATGAGGGAGATGAAACCAGAACCTTTTTCTTTATAGCGCCACTGAACAATAAAAACATAAAGTAATATATTAAAAATATAAAGCAATATGTTAAAAAAGCCTGATCTTCGGAAGGTGGTAGGAAGCTCTGTGTGAATAAGGACACAGGTACCTGGTGCAGGTTGGTTTGCCCTATTGAAGACATTTGGATTTAAGTAAAGTCCATATTGCAGTGGGAGAAAAATGTGCTGTGAGTTAAATCTCTCTTTAACCATCTCTTCTTTTCAGAGCTTTTCTCTAATGTTTTAATATTCAGGATGGTTTCCTTCTGATAGGAAGCGGAGAAAAAATTGGCTCTATCTCCATTTAGGCCCCAGTAATTGTTAGCAGTAAGGTTTTGTACAGTGCTTTCTGCTCTCTTGATGGAAGGCATCAACAATAAGGAAAGAAATAAATATATTTTTCTTTTGCAGTCTAAGAAAGCGCTGAGGAATTCTCACGCTTCCCTCAACCCATTTAAAGGAGTCATTTAAATTTATCTTGAATATACAGGTCAGAATTGCATATTTCCTCTCTGTGATTGAATTCCCTGCAGTCTACTTCCATTTACTCGCTAAAATAGGGAGTTTTCATTCCGGTAGCGTCAGTCAGCCCGGGCTTGATCCTATTCTTCCTCGAGAGCAGTAAGTAGGAGGGTAATGGAGACGCAGTTACTGAGATGTCACGGGGGCATAAACTTGTTATTCTGATCCTTCCCCACAAGAGCAGCCGGCTTAAGTGTTTGCTTTAGGGGAGGCTATCCTGCGTTTTTATTATTGGAAATTATTTTCCGTGGAGAAACGGTATTTTGGGGCTGAAAAGGTGTATTTGGCAGTTTTCTGCGTTAGAGAGCTCTGGGTTATCTTGGATACAAATTGTTCTGCAGGTTCTTATTAACGTGCTGTAATTAACTTCTTGACCCATCATTCAGTACTTAGCATTTAACTGCTTCTCTTGTTTGCTCGTTTTTCCTCTTTCCTTACTCATAGATTAAAATTTTGGTGTCTCTGAGGCACTTCAGAGTGTGCTGATAAGTGAAAGGACTTTTCTTGAGTTGGTTTATGAAAGTGCAAGAACTTCTGGATTTTTTTTAATGTATAAACCAGCCAGACACGGGTGAAATGAGGAGTGGGCTCAAGCCCTATCAGCTTCTTCAAGCTGTAAAATATCTCGGAAAAACCTTCCCGAGGAAGCTGAATTGAACTAGGTTCCCTGCAAAACAGAAATGTTGAAGCCTCGTGTAGATGTCAGTGTGGAAGATGAAGCCTCGGAAGGTCCAAGCCACTTTCCGCAATGTGGCACCAAACAAACCTCATCGATCGAGTTTGGATTCACTGAAGATTAGGTGATGCTTTGGGAATTGTCCCTGGTTTAGGAGTTTAATATTCCTCCTGATCTCATGCTAATTAAGCTCGTAAATTGTCTGTTTTGAGATTAGAAGGCCTAAGCGAGTGCCAGCATCTGCAGAAAAACAAGCCTCGCTCTGTGGAGATGCCTCCCTGCGCCCCGAGGTCGCTTCGGCGATTGCAGATGTTGCCTGGGTAAATTTTAGGTGACCGTAACTTCAGCAAAGCTCTTCCCAAGTGCTTTGTCACTAGACACGGAGCAGGTGGAAGCGGGACAGCTGCTTGAACTTGATCTTCCAGGATATTAAATGGGGTCATAGAGTCCTTTTAAGTCAGAAATTCAATTTCAAGCGTTAAGTTTGAAATTCAATTTCAAACTATAAGTAGAGGAGCAGACTCTTGTCTTGGGAGCTGGAAATCCCAGGCAGTTGCAGAACTCGGGCATCCTCCGCAGCACAGCTCATGCGTTCGTGAGGGTTCCCGGGAATCTGCATCACCGTTTGGGTGAAGTCTGTCCTCAATGCGGCGCCGCGGGCCTGGGCAGCCTGGAGACGAGGATGGAGAGGGGTCTCCTCCGTGTGTGCAGATACCTGAGGGGAGGATTTAAAGAGAATGTGGCCAAACTCTCTTCGGTGGTGGCCAGTGACAGGACAAGAGGCAGTGGTACAAGCTGAACCCCAGGCACCTCCATCTCCATATGAGGAAGAACTCTGCTGTGAGGGTGCCTGAGCCCTGGCACAGGCTGTCCAGAGAGGCTCTGTGGAGGCTCCTTCTGTGGAGATCTCCAACCCGCCTGGCTGCCGCCCTGTGCCCCTGCTCTGGGTGTCCCTGCTGGAGCAGGGCTTGGACTGGGTGATCCCTAGAGGCCCCTTCCAGCCTCAGCCATTCCGGATTCTGTGATTCCCCTCGGCAACAAGCACGTTAAGCGGTGGGTCACCTTAACTGGCACAAGCTCCTGGCTGGCTCCATGGTCGGCCTGGCTCTACCCTCTGCGCCCTCCTTGGGCTGCTGCTGTGCTCGAAAGTGACTCTCACTCCCTTGTCCTCCAGTTCTGCTCCCACAGCCTTCCACGAGCTGCTGCGCCAGGCAGGGCCAACTTCCAGCCTTCAGGAAGTGAAATGGTGGGATTTATGACACAGAACTTGTTTTGGTCAGAGTCTCCACCTGTTTCACAAGCATAACCCAATGTGCCATTCTCTAAGAAGCCACCGTTGCCCATGAAGGGATAAATAACCCAGCGGAGAGCAGCCGGGGACCTGTGTGTTCTCCTCTAACGCTCTTATCAGCCCTGCAGAGGGGCAGGGAGGAACCTTTGGGCAGTCCTGTCTTGGAAGCCAAGTGGCTGTTTTGCATGATAGGAGCGAGGGAACGAAGCATGTTGGGGGTGATGACCGGGCCACTGAGCTGGGCTCACAGCCAGAGGGAATCCGCAGGAGTCCAGGGCTTTCCCTTCTTTCAGGCTGCATGTACCTGTCTCCTGTTCTGATTTTTCTGTTTTATGTAGCACTCGAGAACATAGCACTTGAGAACACTAAGAGCAGCTCAAAGACAACTGCTGAGTTCAGCTTGCATCCAAGTTCGTAAAGAGGAGAGGGGAAAAAAAAGAGAGATATTTCTCCACGCCAGCTCTGGGATGTCACTTGCACAAAACTACCAGGATAGCCTGAAGAAAATGGTACATCTCTTAGTTTATCCGACTCCTACGATTGCCTTATTCCTTGCACAAGGGGAAGGAAAGGAGCATACACGTGTGATGCTGAGACACCCGCCCGTGCCCTCGCTAAGCCCGAGGCTCTGCGGTCTCTCGAAGCAGGCAGACCTGCAAAGCCTCCTGCTGAGACCTCATGCTGGTTTTTGGCATGTCCTCCGACTTGAAATCCATTTCCAGCTTCTTGAAGGCTTTAGTGCTCCACAGCCCTAAAGGCTACTCGGCGCTATTTCATATTTCGTGGGGGAAGGAGACAGCTCTGCTGAGAAAGCTGCTGTTTGGGTAACTCGTAGGAGTGGAAATGGTCTGCAGAGAAATTGTCTTTGCTGAATTATCCTGGGAGACGCTCTGAGAGGCTTTTCCCAAGGGACCAGCCATCTCTGGGCAAACACTATGGGGCAGTTACCACACATCCCAAGGAGGAGGTGCTGGTGGCATGGCAGGCAGCATTTCCTGGGAACGTATTCAGTGATGCAGGGGGAAACATACCCCTTTGAGCAGGGAGGAAGCTTTTCCCGTGTCTCGTCCACTGGCGTGTCTTCCAATGGCTGAACACTGCTAATATCCGATGTTTCCTATGGGAAAACATGGAAACAAAACACGTCTACTGTAAAGGCAAGCAAAACGAAGCCGTCTGCAGAGCGACCTCCTGCACTGCCTCGCTTGGCATCCGCGACAGCGACTAGCAATAATATTCTAAACCTTGGAAACGTAACACATTGCAACATAACTGTTTGCAGGCCAGAAACGAGCTGTTTACAGAAGTTCTGACCCTGCACCGGGTCTACAGAGCATTAAAAAGCTCTGGGCCGGGCGCTGTCGCATGTGGAGAGGACGAAGCCTCCCATCCCACCCTCGAGCACCTGTGGGTCAGGCCATTTTGAAGGTCGCCAGGAGTATTTAATTGGCATTCAGGATCCAGCGTCCCCAGAGAAACAAACCCACTGTTTTACACAGACGGAATATACAAAACCCTCATGTACTTTTTTGCATAGAGTATGTGTCTTTTTACCCCACGGTTGGGAACATTGATGCTGTTTTTGTGCGTGTCGAGGTTGGCGCTTATGGATGTTGCTTGTTAATCTTCCCGTAAAAATTGATTTTTTTTTTTTAATGGAAAAATGTGCTTTTGCACAAACCTTTGAGAATAAGATTTAAAAACAATTAGTTTAATAAATTGCTTTACAGTGATGGTTGCCTGAAATCTTTTAAGGAGGGGAAAAATAGATCCGTTAGGAAAGGCTTCCTATCGATTTGCAGCGGGAACACAATCGCTTACAGAAATGAAATCTTTTCTTCTCGTGTTGTGGAGCCAAAAAGCTGCATTCGGAAAGAAAGCAGCCACCAGAGGTTCCAGTCCAGGAAATAACACAAATGCAATGGTAGAGAATGACAAACCAAGGGGCCCAGTGGTGCTGCTGACCAGTGGGGTAGCCGAGAACCAACGCAGTCGTGTTGGAAGAGGAAGAAGCGTCAAATGTGCAACAAGCTCAACAGTTTGGTGGTTGCATGAGAAAAGGGAATGGCTGGAAACTGTGCTGCAACACCACAGGGTTGTGCTCTATTTTGGTGCTTCTGGTTCTGTTTTACGCAGCTTTTATGTGTGAAAAGCCATGATTTGGGGCATGTTCTTCCAGATGGCAGATGCGTCCCACACTCATGCCAAGAGAGGGTGAGTGGAGTGAGGCTGCTTGTGGACCCTGGTGCCATTTAACACATCTGCCCCGAAAACCTGGTCCGTGGAGGTCCTGGAGATACTCCAAGTTATTTATTGTATTGCGTCTAATTATGCATAACTCAAGGAGTCTTTGGAGTTGATATATCCTGGTTTTAAGTACAACCGATGAGCAGAGTTGGGTTTGACAGGCTAAAACAGCACATTTTGACTACGTCTTTGAGGCAGCATTGGCTTCGGTATCTCTGAGGACTTTGCAAACAGGAATTTCTCTCTCTTGTTTGTACAGTTTGTGACTTTTCTCTGGTGGGAGCTGGTTGAATGTCAGCACTGTCTATCCTGTGTCACATCTCTATCTCCTACATTCCTTTTATTGACTATCAATTCCAATTAAAGAAGTCTGCAATGGATTATTTTCCACCACTGATGCCAGGGACTTCTGGAAGCACCTGCAGCTTTGCTGTTTAAGGTATTGGCCTCCATGTCAATCGTGCAGGATTTCAAGGGGATTTGGCGGATGCTGTTTTATTCTGGGAACTCTTTTCATTTGGATTTTTTGTTTTTATTTATTTTAGAATGCGTGGAAATTAGTGTACTCGTGCGCTGCTACAAGTCTCCTTGCAGTGCCTTAGAGCTGTTGGGCAGGACATACGCTTCCTGCCTTCCTCCTCCTATGACACATCCCAGGATTTTTTAGGTTAGACACAGCTACTATATACGGAATCTACTTGCAAAAAAAAAAATGAAAGCAACCCCACACTGAAAATAAAATCCTCGTGGCCCATTTGGCTCCAGATTCTGCTTTGAGACTGTGTCAGATCTCGGTATGCTTCGAGGTCTGGATCCGAGGTAAATGCAGCAGATCCTCTGGGATGTGGTGCCTGTCCTGCCCATAACGTATACGTCCCGGCTGCTTTGCCGCTGCAGAGGGAGGTTAATGCAAGTCGTAGTTCTCATCGCGCCGAAAGGCTTTTGCAGTGTTTTCTTGCTGTAATCCAGCATGACCTCTCCTTTGAGGGGTTAGGAAACGGTATTTTTAAAATAAATGTGCTTTTTTTTTTCCCCGCCTTTGCTTGACAGAGCAGAAGGCTGTCAGGTTTGCAAGGCTTTGGGTGAGCCGTATGAAGAAGAGAAGATGCAGGATGGATCAGCCAGCTATTTCCAAGGGAATGATGCTGCAGACTGCTAATGCATCTTTAAATTGCAGTCTAAAATGAATTAGGAAGAGAAGAAACAGACACTGGGCACGGGAAACGCTGTTCCTGGGGCGCTATTTCATTCCCTATCGATCGCGTGCTCTCCTCGTTCTTCCCGATCCCCCGTTCCTGAGAAATCCAACAGATCCCTCTCTGTTCAGCACCATTTCTGTAGCCGAGCTGGGACTGCTCATCAAGTTGAGGGTCTTACATAGCACTGCAGTGTAGTTAAAGCACGTGCCTGTTTTCCAGCTGGGTCTTGCTGGATGTGATAATATTTCTCCTTGCTGGGCTGAACGCTGGAGAGGCCCCTAGAGCTTTATGTGGCCGTTGTTCATGTTGCCAGTTAAATGACTCCCTTGCATGCAAAAAGTGCAGAATTTAGGGTTAGCAATGAGTTCTGCAATATGTTCTACAACAAAATTTATTCTTTTTTAAAATTTATTTATTTTTAAGATTTTTTTTTTGCTTCCTTTGCCACCAAGCGTTCAAGCAGAGAGCAAGCGCGTTGCAGTCGGAGCTTAGGTTCAAGGTAGCCCGTTCACATGTGTTTTGGCTCAGGGTTTCTATTGCAACGGGATCCTTAAGAAGCAACAATTGCTGCAAGCAACTTTTAAGCACCTTAAAGCTACGTCATATGAGTTCAGCTTTTCATAAACAGCAACTGGAAGAAATTTTTCCACGCCTGCAAGAAAAGCGGCTCTCAACCCAGGCTGAAATATCGGGAAAGACGTGAATGTTTTCTGCGCGTTAGCAGCCCCGCACTGGGAGGCGATTCGTCTCCTCCTGCTTTATTAAAAATAATTAGATGGGGTTTGCAAGAGGAGCCGCCGAGCTGCACGGCCTCTGCAATTCATAATGAGCCCTAATGCTTACGGGGCTTGCATGGAGGGAAAGCAAACAGGTAAAAACGCCTTCTCTGTAGTGTCTTTTGCAGTTGCACAGAGGTAATTTAAAGAGTCTTACACCTCCCCTGGTTTCCTTGAAGCAAAAGAAGTTCTCATTTACTGAGTGGTTTTATTTGCCCCCTCGCAGGTTGTGAAGTAGCTTGTTTGTTGCGTCTGCTGCCGAGGGGCAGCGGCCGTTCCGGGGAAGCAAACCCGGGAGCTCTGCCCTGGTGCTGCCTTTCGTGTACAGCCTGGGCACTAGAAACGTGGCAGGGAAATAATGTGCTCTAATGAAGTATTCACCGCTTGCCCCCGTCTTTCATCAGTGAAACAGCCGTTCCTGGGCAGGAGGGGACCTGAAAATTCATGAAATCCTCCGTGCAGAACAGATGGTTTTCACTGCAGCTGAGGGGGACAGAAAGTCAAGCTGTTCACGAACAGCAAGCTCTGTATGTTGAGCAATTAAGGGTTTGGGGGAGATACAACAGGGCAAGTTCTCTTGGCCCAGACTAATTATTTTTTTCTTTCTTTTTTTTTTTTTTTAATTTAGCTAGATGAAGTTTGTATTCAGATGCTGCATTTGATTAAGCAGAGGGTCATGGCTTTTCAGCAGATCCTCGGCTGGTTAAGGGGAACATCTCGCCGTCTGTGTGTTTTTAGTGTACATTTGAAAGGAAGGGAAGGAGAAGGGTGTTTTTTCTTGGTGTTTTTGTGGGTCTGCCCCATCTTCCCCAGCTTTTTTGGGTTATGTTGTTGGTGGTTTCTTCACCTGAAGCTTTTTTCCTTAATTATTGTGGCCTCCAGGCCTTCTGGGCTGGAGGCAGAGCTGGGGTTGCTGGTTTGTTCAGGTGCTTTCTGGACACTCTGCTCTCTTTGGTAAAGGCCTCCTGCTGTTTCCTGCAGCTCATCCTGAAGGTAGGAGACTGCTTGGAGTTCCTCAGGGCTCTCCTCAGGCTGCCTTTAGTTGACCCTGCTGCTCGTTTTTGTGCTTGTTATGGCTGTATTTGCTAGGGCCGTGTACTGGTTGGTTTATGCATTGCTTTTTTTCTCAGGATCTCCTTTGACAAGTGTGTCCCCATATGAAGAAGGTCTTCAAGCTGGAAGAACGTGTGGATCCTGCTGCTCGTGCTTGGGGCCTTTCCCTCTGCTAGGGCTTGTCCAGGCAATACCAATCCAGGTCGAGGCTTTGTGGACGTTCAGTGAGGTCTGAAGGGTCTCGTAGCCCTCTAAAGAAGGGCTGTTTGTGGGAATGTGTCACTGCTCTTGAGGTATGTTTGCCCCCGTCTGCTTTCCCACGGATCTGGGCTCTTGAGGCTTCACTTTTGCATCCCCACGTCTCCGACTGCAACCACCTCAGCCCTGGTATCACCCAAAATGGAAAGCTTTGCCTGGCAGTCTTATTCTCTAAGACATTCATCCCTTTGGGCCTGCAAGGGAGGGTTTTGCTGCCTCTTCTTAGTACTGTTTGGGTGATGGTTGAAAAGCTGTGGGATGTGCAACATTCCAAAGCAGGGAAATGCAGGGTGCAAGCTGGTGGGGGTTTGCCACACTGCACCTGCAGGTAGCTCTGTGCACTGGGGTTGATTTTCCCGATGCAGCTTTTTTGGGTTATGTCTTTGGGGATTTCTCATGCTGTTTTCCTGAATTCCTGGGGCTTTTGGTGCCCTCTGGTTTCCGGCTGCCTGGAGTCAAGGTTGTGTTTGCTGCTCTGGATGCTCTCCAGGCACCCAGGTTTCCCTGGATGAAGATCTCATGCTGTTTCCTCCAGCTTCTCCTGAAGGGAGGAGGCCTGGTTGTGATTATTCTGGCCTTCAGGACGGTTGGCTTTAGTTAATGCCCATTTTTATCATAATTGTGTTTATCAGGACCGTACAGGAGCTGCTCTCTATATTGCTTTTCTTCTCACGGATCCCCTTTGATGAGCATGGCCCCCCTGAACCGGCAAGGGGATCTCCAAGCTGCAGGAAGGAAGGATCCTATTGCTTGTGCTTGGGATCCTTCCTGCTCCATCAGTGTGGATTTGTGATGCGGTTTAACACGTCTCAGGGGCTTCCTGGTGGTCATTGCTGTAGCTTCATGTTCACATCTAATTAAGCTTGCCGAATCGCCAGAAGAATTTCTAGGCTTGTGAAAGTGCTAAGGGATGTAGGGGAGACATGCCCCTTTCATCTGTAAATAAACCTGGATCAGGAGGGTTTGGGGTGTAGGGAGAGGAATAGCTCTTTTCCTCTGCCCGTGGCAGCCAGCAGGCTCAGTTATGCCATGAGGAGGGGTGGCAGGTGGGTTCACCTGCTCCTGTACCCGCCCCAAGCTCTGCCTGCGACTTGGCCACCAAGCGTTCGCTTAAGATGAAGAGGAAAAAAGCAAGAAGCCAACGTAGCCTTCTCGGGGGAGCGAAAAAGCAGCCTCCAAACCACCAGGCTGCTGTGAAATCGCTGACCTTTGAAGGAGCCGTGTTCGTGCGTCTCGGAAGAAATGACTTTCTGCCAGGAAAAAAAAAGCACTCTTGGTCTTCTAAGATCCCCAGGACGTCTTCAAAATGCTTCCCGGGTTACTTGTAACCCTTTTAATAGAGGGACTCTCAAGAAGAAGCTGTAGGGAAACCCTCGTGCTGATGCTGCCGGTGAGTTAATGCTTCCTTCCTCATGCAGGATCGTGTTAACATCGGAGGCTGCGGCCACAGCCACCTCCAGCCCCTGAAGGAAGGAGTTACTGGCTTAGCAGGACTGACCTTTCCTATGGAAGAAGCAGATCAACTGCAGACAGGGTGGGAAATGCTCTGTATCAGAGAATCCCGGCGCTGACGATGTAATTACTGCTGCTGGGCTTTGGTAGGTCGAACTTCTGCTCGAGTCTTGCGTTGAGCCCAACCAGGAATGAACTTTTTTGGGGTGGCCCCCAAGGGAAAGGTGGGAACAAGTCACTTTGTTGGGGTGCATCTAAGCGTCCATGCCATGAACTCCGTCCAAAAGAAGCGGACACTGTGGTAAGATGTTAACTCCGAGGGCGATGCCCTGTAGATGGAGGAGAAGACCAAGTGCTTTCAGCCTAGGAAAAGGGGTTTGGGTACCAAATGCTTCCTCAGGAAGCGTTTTTCATAGGCTGTCTCATTTGTGTTGTTTGCTAGAGAGCACCAACCAGCGGAAACACTTCCCCTTTCGCACGTAGCCTGCAGCTTTGGCCAAGACTAGTTCAAATTAGAGAGCCCAGGTCTTTGGTGATGTCTCTTGCATGCCTGAAGATTAGGAATCCCTGAAATCCATCACAGTGTTGTTATTTTTCCCCTTGTCATTTCTCCGTGGAGAAGCAGCATTTTAGGGAGCTTTTTCTGAGTTGATCCTGCAGCAGGGCAGGGCAGTCGGAGCCTGGCCGTGGTCTCCACGCTGCTCTTCAGAGGACGTTTCTGGCCGTGGTCAGGGGAGAAGAGCACGTGCGTCCCTCTGCCTAGATGCCCAGCTGCCTACGACAGCCACCGCTGGGACTGGGAGCAGCCGGGAGCTCCAAACCTCGTTTGTCCTGTGCGTGGCTTCTTGGGACAGTTCCCCAGGTCATTCCCAGGAAGCCAGTTCTCCAGCAGAGCTGGGGCAGAAGGCCTCGAGAAGGCTGTTTTTGCCCTATCAGGAAAAGGAGGAACACAGGAAATCTTGTGAGAGCGCTTTATTCTCCAGGGATTTCCAGCCTGGGCTGTAGATCAAAGGAGCCTTGATGCACGCTTGAACTTTTGGATGCTTATCCGTACAAAACCGAACCTTAAACCTGTTGAGATGCTCAAAACTCTAGTTCACAGGAAATATTTATTGTTGTAATGGCGGGGAAAAAATCCCCTTGGAGGTTGCTTGCCAAGTGACTTTGTTTTCCGAAAGAAATGTTCCACTGTAGGAAAAAATGGGTCACGGTAAGGACTTTCAGACTAATGCAGGACTTTGTTGTTGCTTTCATCTTCTTTGTAACCTTACGCAGACCTCAGGAGCCAATTCCCAGCCTGCAGAAGAAGGGAGATGGGCAGCTGTAAATCAGCTGGCTGAGAGAAGTGCCTATCATAGGGATGGCTTCTGAGAGTGGAAATGAGGCTGCTTTGGCTTCCCAGCTCTAAACGTGTGTGGACAGCAGCAGATAGGGAGGTTGGTTCTTGCCTTGCTTTATTGCCCTTGAATGCATTGTGGCTGTAGGTAGCATTGGGTGTTGGATTAGGCCTGCCCAGGATCTCCCGTGTGTTGCTCCCTGCTCCTGGAAGCAGTGTGGATTTCCTTACTCCAAAAAACCAAGCACAGGGAGGAGGAATAGGCTATGGACTGCTTGGGGGTGTTAACAGGATCCGAGTGTCATGCTGACACCCGGGGAAAAGAGCTGTGTTCTCCCGCTTGGCTCTGCTCTGCTGCGCCGAGCTGCTTGGAGGTGACAGTCAGCCCCTAGGAGTACGTGTTTCCGTGCTCCCGAGTTTGGAAACTTGTGCCCACCTGGTCATGGGAGGGATCCGCAGGGATGCTACAGCTCCGTGCTGGAGGTGGGTATTCCTTGCTCACAGGCGAACAAAAAGGTGCTGAGGTAGGAAACGTTTTGCTAGGAGGAGCCTTTGCGTGGCAGCTCCAGGGTGTTCGCGTAGAGCATCTTGCTGCCCCAAGAGTGAAAGTTCACGCTCAAGAGGTTCATGGAAAGCTGCATTGGGGCTTTTCTGCTTTATTCAAGGTGGAGCCGAGCTCTGGGGACCTGTAAATAAATGCTGCAGAGCTGGAGCAAGGCACAGCATCTTGCTCTGCCCTACAACCATCCCTAAATTCATTTGGCTGCTCAGAGTTTTTTGCATGTGATAATTTGACTGTGACTCCCAAGAGCTTTCAGGAATCATTTATGTGCATTGGTGTGTTTTTTTTTTTTTTTTTTTTTTTTTTTTTTTTTTTTTTTTTTTTTTTTTTTCTCCAGCAGATCAGGCTGTAATTAAACTAATTTTCTATTAATGTGTTTAAATTATTAAGGAAAGCAAATTAGTAAGCGTGTGACGTGACATAGTAGCATCTCACAGAGCATTTGGCGTAAGGATCATTGTGTCATTGAGGACTCTGTTTACAGCATGTGGCATTATAATAATAAGCCTATAATCCTGTTTTAAGATGTGTTAAGCTATTCACATTAAAAAAAAAAAAGCCAATATAGTGATTACAAATAATTTTCCGGAGAATGTGTGAGGCTTTTGGGCATGGGATTTTGGGAGAAGGATTTGGTAAATAAATACACGTGGTTTCTCGAGTACTGGCAGTCGCCTGTGTTTCCCTTGTGTTCCTGTGCTATTTTGCCTCGTGTTTGCAACCCAACTAATGTGTCAAATGCTGCAGAACTGCAGGTCGCTACCAGCAGGCCTGGCTGCTGGTAGCAAACACTGCGAAACTTGTCCTCTTTGAGGAGGGATTCGTGTGTACCCTCCTGCAGAGGGTTGGAGACGGAGCTTCACCGGGATCATCGGATTTGGCACCAGTTGTGTGTTTGAGATTTTTCATTTGCTTTCTTTTTTTTTTTTTTTTTTTTCCCCTCCTCTCTAGGTTTTAATTTCCAAAGTTGTTGTGCATTTTTGGACTGCTTTTCAGATGGTTGAATGAGGTGCGGGGCTGCCTGGGGCTTGAGAAAAGCGCAGAGCTCGCGAGACCTCACAGTGGGAAGCGGTGTAAAGCAGCTGTGAAGAGCGGGGAGACTGTAGACCAGGAGGACATGGCACCTCTGGAAACACCGGATGGGAATAAACTGTTTGTTAAACGGGAAGGGCAGCTTGGGGCTGTAGGGACGCGGGTGGAGCGGCTGCTTCGGAATGCTGCTCCGGTGGGAAAGCAGAGTCACGATCCTGGAAGCCGCCGAGGAAGCGGGTGCGGAGCGCTGCCTTACTGGGTTCGTCAGCGCCTGGTGACACGAGTAAGAAAAGGGGTGAAAGAGGGTGGTGTTTCACCTGGCAGGCTGCAACCTGCTGTCACAGGCATCGCGGGGGAAGGAGGGTGGCAGCCCGTGCCAAAACGAATCGGCTGCATCCGTAGCCAGCAGGTCCCAGCGCAGACAGGAAAGCCCGGACGGGCTGTGCTCGCTTCAAATCCTCCTCAACAGCTGTGAGTGCCCCTTTTTCCAAGGAACATGGACCACAAAATTGGCCAGGCTCCCGTATTTTTCTGAAATATTATTTCTGCGCTAAGCAGGCTGAACAGGACATTTCTGATGTCCTCGTTGATACAGACCTGGGAGCATTAAAGCTGGGCTCCACCACAGGTAAGTTAGACCATGCCCGAGCACTTACTGGGACAGTTTCAGTGTAGCAGGCCGGTAACCTGCATGTTCTTCAGAAACAAACTCATTAAAACCCCTTTATTCAAGCGGAAAAGATAGGGAGAGGACAGCAGTTCTTAAGAAAACTCAGTAAGAACTTAGGTTCTCAATAAGAGAACTTGACTAGGGTGGATGAGCAGAAGTGCTTGGTTTTCCAAGAGGACCTTGGTGTGCAAAAGGCATCTTGAAGCTTGATGACAGACTGCGGGCTCACGGGAGAGGCTGTGTTGTACAGGGCTCATGGAGCTGGTCATGCTCATGGTAGAGATACCCCAGGACCACACGGTTGATGTTCACCATAGCAGCGAGTTGTGCCAAAGCCCAGATTAAAAGATGTGTGTATTTGGGATTATGCTGTGGCGCATTCTGGGGTGGATGTGCTGAGACCAGAGAGCCTGTAAGGGCAGAGAACAAGAGTGGGAGGTTTCAAGTGTCCTCAGGGTACCTGTCAGCTCATCAGCGCCCTCCTTAACCTCTCAGCTCCTCCAAGCTTTTCTCGCAGACTTTCTCAACGAGACTGTGAGGACATGTTGCATGGTAGTGTTATTGCCTGTTCCTTTTTTGCTGCACCCTTAGGCCTCAGTGTTTGCACTGCCCGTCCTGGCCCCATTGAGCTGTAGAGCCTAGTGAGTCACCCCACTATCACAAATAACAAAGCTTTTACGGACATCCATGGACAAGTGTGGTGTCTAACGTGGGCGCTTATTGGTGCTCACAGAAGGAAGTGACTTCTTCCCAGTAGCTACTTCTGCAGCTGAGGCCCAGATCCCCTCCAGTGCGTTTCTGTTTGCGTGATGATACTGCTGCTGTCCAAATGACCACAATAAAACACACCTCGCAGTAGTAATTAATGCACTGAAAAGATGAAAAAGATTGTAGCAAAAAAAAAGCTGTTATTATGTGTTTTTTACATGTGGTTTCAAAGCATGGAATTGGACTGTAAATAAGATGCTTGCTGTCCTTCTGCCCAGCTGTTGTGGAGCTGCTTCTGAGGCTTTTGTCTCTGGAGTGGTTTGAGAGGGTTGCGTTGTAAAAGGAAACTGCCGGGTTAATTGCCATAGGTAATTGCATTGCAGGAGAGAAAAGGACTTGAACCAGCCCCTCAACTGAAGCTACTCGTCTGGCTGAAGGGAGGTCTGATCTCTATGATCCACTCTCAGGGACACGGAGTTGTTTCAGGCCACATCAAGGTGTAGCTGCTCGTTGTGATTTTTACGTCAAGCGTTTGGAATATTGCACCGAACACCGCGATGTGCTGTGACGTGATCCAGGCTCCTGCTTTTTGCACTGTTGAGCTCAGCATTGAGAGCACAGGGGTGCCCTGTGGGAATGAGGACATCCAGGTCTGTTAAACAGTGAACACTTTTATTTCCCAGGGTTATGGGGTTCCCATGGCTCTTCTATTCGCTCTGCTGTGTTGAGGCCCGTTGCTCTCAGTACTTAAGGGCTTTCTAAATGCCCTGGCAAATTGCCGGTTCACAGGGCTGTGCGTTGGGCACCAAAGCGATGCTTGTACCATGGATCTGCAGTGTCGTCCACCCTAATCCCCCTTCAACATGGCCTTGGCTGTGATATGGTCATCCCAGCAGCACTGGCTTCCTGATCCACTTCCCTCCTTGTCCCCGACTTGTGTTGGTGATGATGCAAGCTGGGGAGCTGCGGGGTTGTAGCACCGCTCGCTGCTCTTCTTGCTGTGCTGCCGACTGCGACAGAGGGTGTTGGTGCGTGTTTGCTTGCCCATCCCAGGTCACGCCGGCTTGTGGTCACCTGCTCCGTCGACTTGGCGGCTGGGTGCATCATAACTCTTCATTTGTTGCAGCAAAGTTGATAATTTAGCTGCTGTTGTGTCCGAACTGACCATATAACCTCATTTCCCCACGTCCTTGACCACAAGCGCCTTGGTTGTGCTGAGACCCCCGGTGGCCTTTGTCGTGTTGTGTGTTTAGTACTAAGCATTGGGCTTGTGGGCATCTGCTTCATGAAAGCTGTGCTTTTGTTTGAGCCACATCACGAGACTGCTTTGACATCCAGGCAAATGACATCCGTGTAGTGGCTCTGCAATGTCGTTAAAGCACTTAGTGATGAGCATCTCCGGAGACCATTTAATTCCCTTTTTCTAATGAAAAGAGCCGACTGGAGCGTGCGGATGGAGCTGGGATTTATTGGCGTTACTGGTTGCCCGAGGAGCACTGCATGGCCGAAGGCTTCGTTGGGCTTCTGTGGCCTGGAATGCCAATAAGGCCCCAGTAAAAGGTGATGAGAGGCTAAAAGATGATATTAGTGCCTGTCCTTTAGGGAAGAAGGTGAAACAGCAGCAGGGCAAACCACAGGGTTAATGTGCTCTGCTGCAGGCTGTGCGTGTGCAGGATTTCTCAGTGAAGGGGTCAGAATAGGTGTTTGGTGTCTAGGGGTGTGAGGTGCTGTGTATATACAGAGTTTTGGAAAGTGCATTATACACACACATTATTAAGTATATATACACACACATTATTAAGTATATATTTAATTTCCTGACCCATTTGTCTGGTTAGAGTGGAAAAAGCTGCTGACTCGTTGTCCCGGCTGGCAGCTTTGGGTCATCAGGGTCCCTGAAAGATGGAGCAGAAAGTCCTGTGGTCAGGTCACGCTAAGACAGGTTGTCCCTTGGCTTCGCAAAGCGAGTGGGCTGGTTGCACCCCGGTGCGCTGCCTTCTCGAGAACGTCCTCCTGGTGAAATAGTCGGGTTTTCCCTAAGGGAACCACTAGGGAAGCAGGGGTGCACACAGAAATGCAGCTCCGCATGCACGTGGTCCAGGCGGTTGCACAGGTACTTGTGTTTTAGGCGAATTTTACCTATATTTTAAAGCACTCGCTTTGTAGAGCATCTCAGGACAGAAGAGATGTTTTCCCACGGGATTTTTCCCAGCTCTTGGGTTTCTAGTTGGGGATGAGTTTGCATCTCAAGACGTCTCGGTCCTTGTGTGGATACTCGATGGCCCTGCAGGCTATACATGAAGTTGAAATGTGGAAGATTGTGGAGAGAAAAGTGGTTTGAGCTTCCTCCTTCCTGGAGGCCAAATAGCATCTTCCCAGAGCAGTTTCCTTTTAATGAAGAGAGTGCATCAATTTTTATTCCGTTTTATTTTATTTTTTAATCTCCTGTGTTGAGGCACTAGGGCAAACTGGTCTCCTCTTGGAAGACCCTCAGGTTTTCTCCCTGGACTTGCCGTCTCATCAGCTGGATCCTTTCAGTTCGAGGGGATGTTTGGTGGTGGGATTAACTCCATCCTTCCTATCGCGGACCATTTCCTCGTGATGATGCACATAAAATTGGAATAGCGATGAATAAAGCACGATGGATTCAATGATACCCTGTGTCTGCTGTGCCTGTGAGCAAGGATGTGGCTGTCCTACCAACACTGGTTCCTGCACATCTCCTCTCCTTCCCGCTTGTCCTTGCCATCCCCTGTGGATTTGGGGCATACTGAGAGGCTGCCCGTGTTTGTAGGCATGAATTTGACATAACTCAAGCCGTAAAATGACATTTTTTTCTAAAATGCTTCCTGAATTGATTCAGCTTGTACTGGCCTAGTCTCCAAAACTGAAGGAATTGGCCTGATCCTGCCCCACGCTCAAGGGAGAAGTAGGAGAGCCCAACAGTCCAGCAGCATTCCCAAACATCAGCGTTTCCACAGATTTTTCATGTAGACATCATACATACTTGTCTTAGCCTTTAAATACACGTGCCAGGCGGCTGCTGGGATGTGTTTTTACAAGATGCGCGTTCCTGATAGCGCCAGTCAACACGACGCACCTGAAAATGTGACAGGCTGCATTAAAAATGAATCGGGAAATATGATTTATTGATGAGTCGCGTCAGCACGGCGCGAGCGGGTGCGCTCCCGAGCCCTGCACACGTGTAAGAACATATAGACTTGTTATAGACTTGTTTAAAACCTGCTGAGAGCAGATGCAGCTTTACGTGTTGGCTAGACTGTGGAAACTGCGGTGGTTATTTACGCATAAATACTGTAACCAGCCAGGTTTTCCTCCCTACAAAGGACATTTTCCTCTGGGCAGTCACCTGGCGAGGAAAACATATGGCATTTTTGCATTCCTCAGAAGTGAGTGCATCGTGCTCTAATTTCTGTGCCATTTTTTTTCTTTGTTTTTGTCCTAGGCACCGTGTAGTCTGGGAGAAAAAAGAAACAAACCCGATGAACTTGACTGCTTCTGTTTTGCAGAGCAGATTTCCTTAAATGCCAGTACAGATCCTTTCTTCTTTTCATCTGCTCTTTTGAAAATCAGAAGCTAAACCTTTGTGGGTTATTTATTTATTTATTGCTTTTTGTCTGCAAATGAATAGCTATGTATATACGTGTCATTTTAAATTCTGTCTGGGTTTCTCTCCCTGCCCTTGTAGACAAAGACCTCCAAAATGTGAGATGTCAGTGAGAAGCCTTGGCAAGGAATAGGTACAATCCAGAAATCGGTATAAGAGCAAAATCTCCCTGTAGTTTTAAATAACAGCCTGGAAAGCTGAGAAATTGCTATATACTCTTGGATCTTTAGGAAAGATTGCTAGCAAATGCCCTTCTGTAACACATATGCCTATACACTGCATGTTAATATATTTGGTAGCAAATTGATATATATTGTTATACATCTATAAGTTTTTACATAAATGCACCTTATATCCTAGCAATTCTGATGTTAAATAAAATTACCCAAGATTATTAGGAGAGCTGAGCGCGACCCCTCTCCTAAGCAAGCTGATTGCAGGCTCTGAATCCCTGCCCACATTCCACCCGACATATGTTTCTGGTGAAGGGCTTTTAAGGTACCTCTCATTTGGGTTGAGTTAGTGTAAAACACATGCTGTCTCTCCAGCGTTTGTAGTAAATACACATAAAGTCTTTCTGCTCCAGATTTAAATACTCAGGATTGGTTTGGTTGTGGCATAAGATGGGGCTGGAGCGCAGCGAGTGTGTCCAACTCTCCATCTTTTGCTCCATGTCACGGAGACTAGTTGAGATTGCCCTAATTTTCCAGTGAAACTGCGATCTCTTACTGCTTTCCAAAAGATTTTATATTTATTATTTTATTCTGCACTAAGAGACTGCTATTACGCAGTCCAGTTAAGGTGAAATAGCTAAATTCTGCTTACTATTCCATGGTTAAACCCTGACATAGCTGTGTCTGGACCATGTAGAGCCAGTCCTCCCTTTGGTGACTTTGGAGGGGGACACGAGAGGGAGTCACTTGTGCAAGTTTGTCCCGAGAAACCAACTTGATTTGTTGCCTTAAACACTGATAATAGGTTGGAGTTAAATCGACCTTTACTAAAAAGCAGCCGTGCAGTTTCCCCCGCAAAGCACCAGGTGACTCTGATACAGCTTCAGCCCTGCCAAGACCTCAGCCATGTTCTTCCCTTGTGCTCTCCCTAGTGTTAATATTCTCCATATCATGAGTCAGACCCTCCCTAAAACACTTTTCATTATTTAAAAAGTGTCATAAATCAACTTTTAATAGCCCTCCTGACTTTTTTTACTGCCTTTTTCATACCCCAATCTAAATTCTCGGGTATGCACGGGTGATGTTTAGCATCTTCAGCATTTAAAATTGCTGTTAAAGCAAATTTTTATCATCTGTTGCAAGAGGCTGTTTGATGTAGGAGATGATAGGTATAAAATAGGTGGTTGTCTTGGCTTGGATTCCTTACTCTCATTTAGTACCTTGTAAATCAGCCCCTGGATGGGTACTTAGAGGTTGACGCCTGCCACTTTTGGGGTTGGTCAGGGTCATCTGGAGCAGTTGGGTCTACTTGGTGCTTCTCCGTGTGGTTCTCCTTGGTTCTGCAGCGGCCTCTATCAGTCGCTGCTTTCGGGCGGCTCTGGTTTGGTTTTGGAGGGTTTCTTGGGTTGCTTCATTTCAAGGAGAATAACTTGAAAAAGAGATGTGACATGGTTGGAGTAAGGTGGAAACTTATGGTGGAAAGGTCTAAGTCAAGACAAGGCCGTGGACCTTTGAGGATTTGCCAGGGTTTTGGTTCCAAAGTTTCATGTTTTTTTCCTTTACGAGCTAAAAAACATCCCAGGGTGACAATGAGGTCCAGATAGTTCTAACAGAAATGGTTCCTTTGGGTGCAGTTGCATTTTCCAAAGCCACCCTGGGCACATACAAACCATCAACTTCCCCAAAGTCTTTCTCCCACCAATCTCATGAGCACATGATTATTTTAATGATTTTTTTTTTTTTTTTTGCATACGAAAAGTGCGTTGACTTGTGCTAACTCCCATTGCTTTGATAACGTTGGAATTGTTCTATTCCGGGAAGGTCGAGAGGAACAAGTTTCGGAGCTGGCTGACTCGCTCTGCTTCAGTCCCATGGTGTATTCACACGCAAACCTCAAAGGTCTCCGTTGCAACCTTAGTACAAGGTTAAATCTTCTCTCTTCTAGTTCAACCCGGCAGTGTGTGAATAACCAGTACATCCATTTTTTTTTTTCAAGGAGAAAATGAGCACTAGATATCCATGACTGCAAAAACAGAGTAGTTTTTCTTCCGTGTAGTTGAAAGGGATGAAAACTCTGTTGGATCTCCTTATTTTTTTAATTTTCTTTCCTAACTTTTTCATGTTCTACAGCAGTAGGGTTGAGATATCCGAGTAGATGTGGGCAGAGTGTTGCTTCAATGTCTGCCTTGAATCCAAGGAACCTCAAGCCCGTGGCAAATCCAGGCGTGTTGTTACCCTCAGAATGACTCCAGATGACCTCATTGACACAAAATCCCCTTGTTTTTGCTCAAATCTGGGCTGAGACGTAAACTCTTATTTTCATCCTCTGGGCTCTTCCAAGCTGGGGCATCTGATGGAGCATTATGGGGCAGTTGCCTCTTCCCGCATGCGCCTTTCTCTGACCCAGCTGGTACCACGTTGGCTGTCGGGCAGGTTTTTGCAAAACGCCGATATTCTTTACAGCTCCCTCCATTGCCCCATGGTCCTGCAGGGACTTTGGTGCTGTGTTTGTCATCTTCTCTTGTGCCTTTGCAGACAGGAGTGACTCGCAGCCATTTCCAGGTGGCTCGACCTCACCAGAGCCTACCGCCCCGGGGCCGCAGTCACTGTTGTGCTGCCAGCGAGCAAAAAGCCTCTTGTTTTATTATGAAAGGAAAACACAGAAATGACTTACTGGAGGGAAAGCTCTGCAGAGCCAAATCTCCTGCTGGTTTTGCATCTGTTTGGAATCCACTGGTAATTGAATTACTCTGATTTACGCTGCTGGGATGGAAATGAGGCCCAAGCGACGCGATAAATTCAGCGGGGGGAACCTGGGAATTGGGAGTTTTGGAAAACCCAGCTCTCCCACTGTGCTGTGCTTTGATTTGCTTGAATGCAGAGAGATCTCTTTACATCCCAGTTGTCCCCAAGTCCCCAAAACACCCTAAAATACAAGTGTTTTTAGGCAAAATCCTCCCTCGCGTGCAGAGGACAGCTGCAAGACTAACGTTTCCCACCTTGAAAACTTCTCCCTGGCCCTCCAAATACTGTGGCATCCACCAGACAGAGCTGAGGTTGAGCTTCGCATCAAATAATCCCCTTGTTTTATATCTGAATGTCCAGATGCCAGAGGGAACTTAGATTGCTCGTTGTGATTTACTCTGCAGGGAGTAGGAAAAGAAGCAAGAAGAGCCTCCCTCTTAAGACCAGGCGGCTTCACCTTTCTGAAATGACCTTTTCTCCGCAGTATCCAGGGCTGAAATCCTATAATCAGTGTGAGGTCCTCTGTCTCAGCCTGCTAAATCTTGCTGCTTGACCACAACTTTGCCTTATATATCCCAAAATCCGGGGATTTTTGCTGCCAGTCCCTACAAATGTGTTTCCTTCTCGCTATCTCATAACATAAGGAAGAGAAGCTGGAGAGGAAGATTTCTGGTGCATGTTTTTGGCAGTAGTTAATGCAAGCAATTTTGTCCCTAGTGTGGGCAGGACTTGCTGGAGCAACTTTTGCATCCTTTGGGGATGATGGGTTTTTGGGTTTATGCCATGTCTCTTAAAATATGTATATTTTTGGAATGCTTTTGCTGTTAGGTCAGTGCTTTTTTCAATTTTTTTAGGTGCAGTTTTGCAAAATCTGCAGTCGTCTTGCATGTGGTTTGCAGCCTGCCCTAGATTTGGTGCTAATCCATCCCCTACCGATGACCTTTAGGAATCAGATCTTGATCCCAAGATGAGAGCAAGGATGCTGATGGCAACTTAATAGAAACTCGTGGGCTTCTGAGACTGAGTGTAGGAGATGCCACTGAGCGCAGCTGGAAAACTGTCAGCTCGCACATTCTGACCCCAACTTGGACTCCAAGAGCTGCAGGCCCTGTAGCTGCAAAGAGCTGGAAGGGTTTTTGTAGTTTTTTTTTAATTTGCTTTTCCACTGTGCTAAGCTCCAGGATATGAGAAAAAGACGAGACACATCTCAAGGCAATGTTATAAAGGCTTCCTGAAACGGTTCTGTTGAAGTCTTTTAGTAACCTCTGGGCTCCTGGTCTGGCAAAATACTATTTTTTTTAGACACTTTTCCAAGTGTTCAGTGTCAGAAAAACAGCAGAAGAGGTTTTCACATGGGAAGCTGTGACCAGGAGGTTCAACTCGGGGAGCCCGGCACAGCGTGGCTGCGGCAATCACCAGTGTGGGACAGGAGGCTTTGCTTGACTACGTTGCCTTGGTTGTTCTAAAATGTATTATTTATATATTTTATTATTACATAATTATTATGTTATATTATAATATATTATATTATTAATACGCATTATTCCCACATGTCAGGAGTCTCTGCAGTGGTTACTTGTTGCATTGCTCAAGCACATTCCTGGAACACTTACTTTAGTGTGGAGAAATACTAAACTGGCTGTAGGGTTTGAAGGTGGCAAAATAAAGGAAACCTCCTTTGTGGCAGGAAACTTGGCTTTTCTTTTGCTAGGGGAGCTCCTGTCGCTGGCCAGATGCAGGCATAGGCTTATCAGCGTTGTCATCAAATTTGTATTTGCTTCCTTTCTTGTAAGCAGCACTCGATGGGCAGCAGCAGTCCTCGCGAGCATCGCTTCTCGCGCGCCGTTTTGATGGCAAAACGCCGGCTTCCCACTGCCTGCTTATCTAAAATCTGACATAAAAGCAAGAGGGAGGGGACAGCCCCTTCCCTGAGGACTCGGCATTGGATATTTTCAGCACCCAAGCCTTCAGCAGGGTTGATTTAATGTCTTCCCAGCTTGCCCCGCTGCGTGATGCCTGGGAAGATAGAAGGACAAATATGAGTTTTTAATGGTACTTGCATGCTGGGAGAGATGTCGTGAGTGCTGACCGTTGTCTCCCTCCTCCTTTCTGCAGTAAATTTACTTTTTCGTGGCTAAATTTGTTTTTCGTGGCCCACAGGGGAGTAGAGTTTGTCATGGAGCAAGTGCAGCCTTTTTTGTTTTCGGCCTGTGCTGCAAGCTCGGAGGATGAGGACAGAGCCGAGGCTTTGCACTGTGCTACTTCTGGAAGCTGGACAATCAACAGCCATAATTTCATTATTAGGATGATGTTGAGTGCTCAATCTCCCCGTCTCCTTGCCCGGAGGTTTTTGGCAGTGATTATAAGAGGTATCAAAGCTGTGGACTGATGTTTGCTACCCAAAAGCTACTGTAGACCAGGTATTCCCCAGTGGTGTCTTCATTATTATTTTTTTCTCTTGCCTCTTCACAAAACCAGCGGATTCCCTCAGTCCCAACTCGCCCCAGGTCCGAGCAGGAGAAACGTGCAAGCAGGAGTGATGAAAAGCAGCGTCTCTGGCAGGGAAGCAGGCAAGGTGTGTGTCATCCAGTTGGCCAAGAAAGGAAAGAGAGCCTGAAAAACAGCAGTATCGTCCTCCCAGGACTCGGTTCAATGCAAACTTGATCCTTTAAATATAGTAGATTGCTCTGGGTATGGTCCCATGTCACCCATTGTTTCCTTTCCTGAGCAGTTTGTCACCAGCGTGTGATAAATGAGCTAAAGCATTAGTGTCTTCTCCCATTTAATCCTGCTGATAATGGATTTAGGCTTTTCTTCCTTTATTTTTTCCCCTCCTTGCTCTTACTGCTACCCAACTTGGGACTCTGTTGAATCATCTTTTAAGGAGCCAGGTAAGCCAGATGTTGAGATATACACCTTGGTTGCACCATGAAGCTTTCTAAACATCTGGAGAAAAAATAAACCTCTTGTCTTCAGTGAGAAAGGGTTTTGTTTGCTTTAATAGACATCGAAATCGCATTGGAAATCTGGTACAACAAGGTGGGGAAAGCGGTTGTGCTCATTTGCAGAGTTCTTGCTCGGGTGTTTGATTTGCTGTGACATGGGGTTTCTCCGTGTTTACAAACGTCTCGAGCGCGCAGCCTCCCCGGGGTGCCATTGCTCGAACCGGGAGGCTCGGGGATGTCCCCACCGATGGGATGCGCTCGTCACCTCTGCGGTTGGGTTTCTGCCATCTGTCTCTGTGTTTGACTCCATGAAGTCGTAAAAGAGAGGAAAAAAAATCTACATGCTTTCTTAATAAGCCCATAGCTGCTTTTATTGTTATTACCATATTTACTAAGACAAAAAAAAATATATATATATATGTATACATATATATGGAGAGAGAGCACTTGTTTGCTTTGCATTTTGACATCAGATGAGATGTGTAAAGGCTCTATAGCCCAGCTGGTGCATGCAGAGTCAACATACACCTCAAGCAATGCAATGGGAGACGTAACCTACAACATCCTATCCTATATAATCTTGCACGTGTGTATGTGCAACTTGGACGTCCTGGCACACTGAGTAGGACCACGGGAGGATTTCTCTCTCTGTTGCACTCTCCAGCCTGTGTAACCCATCTCACGTCACCTTCAGGCTGTTTTCCTCAGCCCTGCTGCTAAACTTGAAAATCCCTGTGGCCTGGCTCTCCTCCGAGCGCCAGACCCCTCCAGAGCCACCAAAGCGTAGGGACATGGGTGCGAAATGCTGCAGTGTTCGTAGTCGCAGGAGCAGATGGGCTCGGCCGACTCATCCGCGGCGAGGGGAGCGCGCGGGTGGCCGCGCTCGCGGCGTCTCCCAAACTGTTGGCACTAGACGCCTATGTCTGTGTGTATATGTGTACATATATATATATATATCTAAAGTAAAGAAAAACAGTCTTAAACATCCTTGAAGCGGGAGGCACAACAGATGGCAGTCGTTTATCTGGGCGTATGTGGGGCCCTTTGCAAAATGGCTAATGCGAAGCCATGTCAGCAGCTTGTGACCTGCTGGGGCCTCCAGGGAGGGATTTTGCTGCCGTGCCCGCGATCTGGGATGAATTTCCTCCTTTTCCCTCCTGAGCTCCTTTGCTTTACTCCCGTCAGAGCCCGCTGCTCGAGTGAGGAGGTGTTGAGCTTGGTCGTGGCGGTGGTCTCAGTCACGTTCCCATTGCAGTTCTCTCTCCGGCTCCGGCAACTTGGGTAAATAACTTGCTGGGATCCATGTGAGATGGAGGGCCCAGGTGGATCTTAAGGATTTGCCCTAGGAAAGGATTTTTGCCTGGGTTTTCTCCAGGAGAGATGTCAAAGTCCGCTCAGGATGACACCCTAAGAATGAAAGCGATTGCCGGGTTTTGTACCCTCGAGGTTTCTGCGTGACCTCGGGGCGGGGGTGGATTGCCTTTAAACAGATGAGCAATCAACTTAAGTAGCCTCCTCAACACCATGTCTCATTATTTCTTGTCAATCCAATCATGTATCCTGTTCTAACAGGAAAATGAGCAAGTGGACTTGGAAAATCTTTGCTCAGCGCTCCTGTTTTTTGAAGCTTCTGCCGTAAACAGCAGATAGCATCTTTACTGACATTGTGCTCGGTGGTGGTCTAATGTCAGTATTTTAATTAATAAGTCATCCTTGTGATTTATTAGCCTGCTTTCCTGAAAGAGCTTGGATGCTCTTTCCCTTAGTTAGGGATTTCCTAGGAGCCCCCTTGAGCATGGTAGAAGAGAGGGATAAAGTGCTCCAAGGTGCCCAAATGCTCAGGAGTTGTCCAGGTCCATCGGTCGAGGAGGGGGACTTGCCTTAATGCCTCTCCTAGGGGAACAGCAGGTAAACCTGTGGAAGGATGGAGAGTGTCTGCTGGCTTCCTTCGGTCTTGCGTCCCCTCAGCCTTGCTGCTAATGGGAAAAGCCATTTTATCTTCAGGTTGGCTGGAAAAATTCCATGTTGTGACTCCTGCTTTTGTGGATATGAGCATGCAGTAACAGGTACCTACTTGCTGCAAATACCCATCTAAAATTCTGTGGGCTGCTGCTCTTCTGGAAGCGAGCACGGCCACACTGGCTTTTGCAGCAGGGATGCCCCCATCTCCAAGGGGCGGTTTCCTTGAGGCTCACTCCTGGTGCCCCAGGTGGTTTCCACACACGGAGGAGACCCAACTGCAGCCTTAGTGGCAGCATGGGGCTTTCTGTGTTCTTCTGCGGGGACATGTTAGTTATTTAACAGTAGGGGGCATGTTATTTATTTATTGTGCAGCAAGCAAGTGCTATCTAGATCTGGAAAACCATTAACCTTGTCCACGCATCCGGTTTGGATTGAGTCCGGTCTTGGATCAAGCCGGGGTGTAGGAGAGAAGATGGTCGATGAGTGGTGGTGGCCTCGCTCCTGCTCGAGTTGAAATCCCTCTGATGGAGCTGGGTGTCCTTGGCCCCGCGTCTCCGCGGACGCTGTCTGCGTCTGTAAGAAGTCCGACTCGGATTTACATGCGGAGTGCGTGTGCCGTGCGGGAGCGCCACGGATTTATTTTCATTAGGGCTCCCTGCAGGACTCATTTTTGTCTTTGGTTCTTGCTGATACAAATGTCATATTTGCCCAAAGAGACATTAAGCAGATGCTGCTGCTCCCAACAATAAAAATGAAGAAGCTGGATGTCGAAATTGAGGTATTTTTGCCAGCTACCGTGGACATTTAGAAGTCTTTGGCAGTGGGTTCATGAAATGATGAAACCAAAGGTGACTGTCGAGCTGTTGGTCTCCTCCTAGGCCTCTGTTGGAGTGGGATGAGTTGGTGAGAGCCAGGTGACACTCAGGTGAGCTGGAGGTCGCCTGCAGTGGAGGGATTGAACTAGTCATGGTCCAGAGCAGAGACTTGCGAGGACTTGTGCAATGGGAAGGGTTTTGCCATGAGGTGGATGCGACTGCAGGGGGTGAGAGGTGAGTTTGGACCCCAGTCCTCCAAAAGCAACAAAGAAATAGGATGACTTACAGGTAACAGCCTTTCAGAACAGGAGTTCCTGCTTGAACAACCCAAAATACCAAGTCCGAGTTCTAAATAAGATTCGTTTTTTTTTATATGATGCTTCACCTTTGTGGAGACGCTCGAGGAACGAAGCAGCGTTTTGGGAGGGAACTGGTGTCACTGCCCTTCTAAACCCACTGGGGTGGCTCATGGTGAGGTGACTGGCGAGGCTGTTCTCCGTTCTTGTGCAGCCTGTTGCACAGCAGCGGTGTTTGTGTAATTGCTGTTCTCGCTGCAGTGGTGACAGTAAAATTCCCTTTTGAAGTAAAGAGTTGATTTGTTGGCTCCATTCGCCTTTAGTGCAGAAGATGTAATTTTCACATTCTCTCTCGTGAGTTCATAGTCTCTTTGTAGCCCGTGACCTTGTTCTCTGTATGTGTGTGAAGCCCATCTGTATTTTGCGTAAAATTGGTCTTCCAAGCACAGCTGGCTTGAGCTTGAGAGCTCGTTAAACTTGCTGAATGTCACTTAAGGCGTTTTATTTGATGCGAAGAAGTTCATGTTCGATATAGCACCTACCTTCGTTATAGAGAGAAACCAGCTGCAAATCATTACTGCTTTCAGCCTCGGCCAGATCTGTGGTTTTAGGACTTGAGGCTCTACAAGGCTCTGGCTCTGTGAGGATGGGATGTCTGAAGTGGGTGGTTTCACTGCAGTAATAAAAGAAGCTGTGGAGGCAGCTCTAAGCAGAAAAAGAATGAGAACGTTTGAGGTAACTGCTCCTCCCTTCTTTCCTGCAGGTTTGGAGGCTGGAGTGTCCGGCTCTGCATTGAGCACAAGGCGCTTTTGGTGAACTCTCTTTCTGCCCCCAGTTTTCCAAAAGGCAGGTTTGAAGCCGGGGACTCATTTTCCATCAACAGAAAATAGTTGCCTTGGGCAACCTTTGTCTCTGGGTCTACCTGGTGCTTTTTAAGCCGTGGAGGCTGGAGCGTTGATGCTGGGTTTAAGCAGGCTGTGGCAGATGGACATTTCAGGTCTCTAAAGCCATATTGAGGCATCGTTTGTCACTGCAATGACAGGTTATGGTAGCACAAGGCACAAAGCGATGGGATGGGCACATTTTGGAATTTCCTTTTAAAGGCGTTTTGGGTCTGCTGTGGTGGCACCCTCGTTGGAGGCCTTGCTGGTCTGCAGAAATGCCCAAGTCAAAACTTACGTGAAGAAAGACCACCTAGTGTTAGCTCAGAGGGTATCTCAGTGGGGAAAACCAAACCAAACCAAAACAAACCCAACACAACAAATCCCAGGGTGTTTCTGTGTACGCAGCGCCTGCGATGCCGCAGTGCAGACAACTTTGTAGCGTCTTCAGCAGGACACCTAAAAGCAGCCCAAGGTTGTGCACTGCCTCCTGCTGCCTTTTTTTTGGGACTCTGTTACCAGATATATTCCTCCTTCTGTAGAAGTTGTTTTTATTTTAGCAGCAAGTTACCTCCTTACGTCTTCTAGTTGGGTGTTTTAGAAAGGCGTCTATCACCGGTTTTTGAAGATGTGGAAAATAAAAATCAAGGAATTGCTGACGAGGTGTAGAGCTTAAAGCAGCCCTTATTACAGAGACTTATTCTGTTTGATCAGCGCAGCAGTGTATTCGGTGGGCACCTTGTGTGTGAGTTCAGCGCTGTTTTCCTCTCCTCACAGAGCAGGGGGAGCAGGAACAGTTACTGTGAATTAACTTCTTACGAGTCCTTTGTTCCTCTTCCAACACCTGGTCTAGCTCGTGGTCCCTCTTTTCTCGTGAAGGTCTTCTGGGCCTGGTGGGGGAAAGAGGCACGGACCAGAATCTTCCTGCTCCTCCGTGTTTCCGTCGCAGGGCTCTAGCGCTGCCACGGCTCCGTGTTTCCTCAGGAGCAGGATGGTGGCCCCGTCGCCTCCAGCTCCCCGCTCGTCGTGTCCTGGGTTCTACAGCAGCGGCTTCCAGCGTCTTTGCTTTGCTGGCGCCTGCGCTTCTCCCACTAATCGCACAGTGACCCTGGCGTGCCGGCAGCAGGTCTGCTTTTCTTGGTCACCTTCTGTTCACTGATTCCCTCGGGAGTTACGGACCATGACACTACAAAATTACACTCATTTCTGGGGCTGTTTTACTGTCAGAATAAACTTTTATGTGTCCCCTTTTTTATGGCGCCTGCCTGCCCCGCTGAGCGGGCTCTCTTTACAAGCCCATCAATCTCTGCAAGTGCCGTCAGCCGTTTGGTCCCTGGGTATGTTCTCTCTGTTTGCCCTCAAAAGCACCCAGGGCATCACAGTGATTTGGACACAGGCTCCCACCCATGGTTTGGTTCTCTGCACGAATCCGCTTGTTTTGGTGCTGTAGAAATGTGAGGGAATTGCGGGGATGTGGTAAAACATCATCGTTCCATGCAGCAGACACCTTTGCAGGCCTGGGCAGCCCAGGGCAGCTTTGGTGCTCACGAGTTTCTCCAGGAAGATGAAGGAGGCTCTTTCTTAGTTAGGGTTGTGGGCACAAGCGCTGGTTTTGCATCTAGGATGTGACGATGTGGAAATCCTCTGCTGGATAACCATGCTTCAATTACAAAACGAATCATAGAAGTGATGACTAAGCTTCCATCGTGAGGGCTTCCTTCATGTTGTCATTGTGTTTTGTGAGAAAATTATTGAAGATATTTAGGAAATGGGCTGTGCAGCTACCTTGTACCTGCTGCGCTTTCCTGCTCTTCCACTGGTCTTCCAGGATGGGAGCAGAATCATTTCACTGCTGCAGAGTATTTAATGCTGTGGTGGAAGAAATATTGCTTTGGGCGGTAAAATAGCTAACGAGCTATTAATGCCGGTGGTTCTTCGATGTATATTTTTATTTGTGTATCTAGGCTAACATATGCTGTGCACGCAAAATATTTACCTAGCGAGCGGCTTCTGCAAGCTGATCTCCGGAAGATGCTCCAAATGAAAGAACCGAAATGGAAACGGCACTTTTTAGCTTTCGTGTTGGCTAAAATGCGCTCGTTTGGCAAGCAGAATCAGTGTTTGCAAGGGGAAAAACATCCCTTGTTATAAAAATGAGTGTTTTCTGCCAGCACGAGCATGCGTTGCGCGAAGCCTGGAGTCTTGTTTTGGTTAACAGCACAAACTTCTTGGGAAGGGAAAAAAATCCTGACAATTTATGAAAAATATTACGAAAATACGAAATAAGGAAACCCTTATTTTGTATATAATGGTGCAGAACTGGCCAGCTTGTTTCAGCTTCCTTGGTTTCGCTGCCCTGCGCAGGATGGGGCTGTGCAGCCAGGTTCTGTTCCTTGGGAAACGGCGCGGGCAAATTGGAAGAGACGGGCTCCTGATTGCGGTTACTTAATCTGACATTAGATGTTGAGCGATGGTCTGTTCTGCCGTGGTCTCTTGCTGTCAGCAATTACACAGATTTAGGGACTGGCTTTGGGAAACGGCAGCTGCACAGTGTTAACGGGGTCGTCAGCACCTCAAACTGATCAGCTCTGGAGCAGGAAACCCGTTCAGTCTGACATTCCCACTCCTGTTTCCATTGCTTTTCCAGGCTTCTGCCTTGCAGATTGGTGCCGAGGGAAGCGATCTTCACAGGAAATGTTTGTGGTGGCTGATTTCTGTCCCAACAGTCTGAATTTTGCAGAGTTGAAGTGTGTGGAAGGGATTTCCAAGGAACTCATGCTCCCTCTACCGCAACATCTCTCCCGTTTATCCTTGTATTGCTTGAAATTTGTTTTTTGGGGTCTGGTTATCGCTGTTTTGCCCTTGTATTTTCAAGGGTGAGGGTTGGATTTCTGGCCAACGTGGCTTGTCCTCTCGCGAGCCGAGGTTGCCTGCTTGCGCCTGCGTCTTCTGAGCCCCCTCGCGGCAAGTGTGAGGCTGAGCTTTACTTTCTCCATTGCCCATGAAAAGTAAATATTAAGCCCTGGTGCTCAATTAAATTAGCATAGCAAGCTGCTAAAAGAAGATTGTTAAGGTTGTAAAGCCAAAAAGTATTAGGAAATCTCCCTTCTGCATTTGTTCCAGGGCAGCTGTTCTGTCCTGCACTGTCTCCAGCCGACGCTGCCTCGATGGGGTGTGCAGGCCCCCAGCTCTGCCAGGAACGCAATTCCATACGGGAATATCCCGGGCTGTGCACAGCACCCATCCGCATGACGTGGCTGCTGCACGCGGTAGGGAGAACTGTGGGAACTTCTGGCTGCTTGAAAATGAACCAAAAATCAGTTCTGAGTCATGAAGGGAAGAGGTGCTTTCCTGCAAAACAAGAAACTGAGTAAAAGAAACCAATTAAAAACTCAAATCCTGCATTAGGTTGCTGAAACAAATCCAGGTGAGTTAGCAGCATGTAGGGAGGGTTATACACGGAGAGCAACTGTTTGTAAATATTACGCAGAGATGGCTCTTCCATTAATTTGTTACCCTGTTAGCAACTGGGTTCCCATCCTCCAAAATGGCTTGTAATAAATTGCTCATAATTAGCTCCTGCACGCGAGGAAATCATCAACTCTTGATTGCTGCATGTTTGAAGCCATAAATCAGCAGCACAGTAGTGCCACGGGCCTCAGTTTTGCAAACCTTGTGTGTCCTTAGGGTTACGTGCTCTTCAGCAATAAAATACACGTATATATATATATTTTTAAGATAGTAGATTATTAAATTGAACTTTTTTAAATGCTTTGGTATTAAAAATGTCCAAACTGTTTTGTGATCGAGAGGTGTGAGTTTGCAGCTCTTATTTAGTGCCATAGTTCAACAGCTCTCATTGTGTTCTGGATTGCAGGGCAGGGCTTTTTTTTCCCCCTAAGAGTGCGGGCGGAAGATAAGAGTTGATGGAGTGAGCGCAGTGAATCTCCCCTGTCTTCCTTTTGCTGCCCAATTGCTTTGGAAAATAAGAAAAGGAAAAAGGTCTAATAGGGTCAGTAGGGTGTATCCCGATAGGATATATCCCAGTGCCGCAGGCCTCGGCAGGCCTCGCTTGGCAGGTTTGGCTGCACGCCCTGAAGCGCCAGACCTTGAGGGCAGCCTTGTGCACGACCCTCTTTGCTCTGTCAACTCCTGTCTCCTCTTGCCCTAAGGTGAGTTTAATGCCAAGGTGCGTGTTGCTATTAGCAGATGCGCTTCCTTCGGATAAATAACTATTGCTTGTGGGGCTGTCGGAGCTGCTCTTGCAGCCAACGGCTATGTGACGGCACAAATTACTGCCAGGGAAAATTCTGCCTTCTCTTGATGTGTTTTGGAGCTTTGGAACGTAGCACATGGGATGCGGAGCTGGTTTTCATGCCAAACAGGTGGGTTTGGGTTTTAACGCGAAACTGTTGCAGTTTTTCGGAGTCGATCACCTGTGTAGCGGTGGAGCTGATCCCACCAATATGTAGGATTCAGGCTCTCCGGACACTGGCTGTAGTCGGGCGCGTATTCCAGCTTTCGATTCCTCTTTACACCCGTCCAGTGCTCCAGGCACGTCAAACCTTTTTCACTGTAGCCTGCAGAGTGCAGAAAGCTAAATGCAGAGCTTCTCATCCCGAGAGAGAGCAGGATCCCTCAGCGCCGAGTGAAGCGTCTCCCATTTATCTTGGTGCCGGCAGCCGGATATTTGTTATTTTCCTGGAGTTTTTATTTCCCTTTTGACTCCTTGCCGTCTCCGAGCATGCAAGCTGTCCTACCGTGTTTCCTCTTTCATCAGCCCACTTCAGCGTGCGATGCAAGGACAGAAATGGGACATGTTAACGGGGAAACCGTTCTGAGGAAAACGCTGATTTAAAGCCTGCCGTAAATGAGCAACACTGCTCTTGTCGCGCTCTGCCTCTCGTCTCTCCGGGAAATACTTATTTCTCTGTTTACTGGAAACAAATCCAAAGGTGCATAGCACGAGGCACCTCTGTCAGATAACTAAAGCACAGGCAGATATATGAGATGTGTAGAGTGTATCCCGAGCTTGGTGCGGAGCTGAGCCCTTCCCGGGTAGGCAGGCAACGAGCTGCCGCCTCCTGCGTCCCGGGATGGCAGGTTCGGGCTGTCAGGTCTCCCTCCTGCCGTGTCTCGCGTTCTGTCAAATCCGTGTTCTCCCGTAGTGCTGCACGAATGTGTCGCTGTCTCCCGCCTTTCCAAAGCACAGTGAGGGGATTTGGAGGCAGGAAGCTGCAGAGAGAAAAGAAAGGCGCATAGGGAATGCTAGGATGTCCCTCTCCTCCTGGACAGGCCAAGCACAGCAAGGTGTAAGCCAAAAGCCTCATGGCCGAGAAGGCTAAAACTTTGTCCCGTCTTGCTCTGGAAAACGGGGCTCCTGGCACGGACAGCACGAAACCGTTAGCTCGGAGCGGAGAAAACAGTTTGTAGGCAGATCATGGGGGCTGGCTGCTCTGTTTTCTGCAATTGCATGCCTAGGGAAAGCAATATCAGATACATATATATATATATATTTAAATCGTACACTCAGGAGACTGACATCATCCAGCAGAAGCGAAATGGGACTTGCCAGTCTATATTACCTCCATCAGTTAATGTCAGCGCGCTGCTTCGTGCCTCTCCCGTGGCTACAGGCAGTAATAAATCACGTTCGAGCGAGCTGAGCCGACGTGCCGATGGGCAAACCCGACCTAACAGCTCCTAAGAGCCAGTGTTTGGGGTGTTTAAACTGTAGCTATTGGATTAACTCGGAGTGCTGCAGCTGCGGAGCGCCTGGGCCCTGCCGCTCGGAGGTGCGGCGTCTCCTTTGTGCGTGCAAAACTAATTAAAAGGTGATTTGCTCCCATTTTCAGCAGCGGCTTCAAATGCATTTGATTGAAAAATTACCTCCCTCTATACTATAAGGCGTTTCTTTTAATTTTCTCATTTGTCAACTTGAGTTCTTAAACAAAAGCTGGCACCACACGGTAGTGTTTTTCTGCAGACAGTGATCTTCTAGAAAGCATCATCTCCCTTTTATAAATAACTATTCTCACCTTGATGTTTCAAGTGGATAGTAATCAGCATTATATAAAATATTTAACCCTTGTTCTCTTTTCTCTTCTTACCTGATCGGCACGTAGGTTTGCTGTGCAAAGTCTGCATTTGGAGCACTTGAAGGCTACATGTGAAGCTGTTGCAGCTTTGAAGGGACAGAGTATGCGTGTATGTGCAAGTATATAATGATACATAGTGATTAGCAGTGCTTAAGATCATCTTATTTAACAGAGTTTGGGATGTTGGGCACTCTATAGTGGGTGCTTCTGCCCTGTGTTTTGTTATTTTCCTCACTTCTGCAATATATATGCAGAAATATGGTCCAGTCTTGTTCTATTTATTCATCAATGACCTGGATGAGGGCACAGAGTGCTCCCTCAGCAAGTTTGCAGATGTTGCAAAACCGGGAGGAGTAGCTGATACCCCAGAGGGCTGTGCTGCCATCCAGAGGGACCTGTACAGACTGGACAAGGAGACAACAAGGCCAAGTGCAGGGTCCTGCACCTGGGGAGGAATAACCTCAGACACCAGGACAGGCTGGGGACCGACCTGCTGGAGAGCAGCTCTGCAGAGAGGGACCTGGGCGTCATGGTGGACGACAGGTTGACC
>JAWLRI010000209.1:650330-690928 GCA_034781795.1 Crypturellus tataupa
AGGGTGACAGAGCACTGGAACAGGCTGCCCAGAGAGGCTGTGGAGTCTCCTTCTCTGGAGATCTTCAAAACTCGCTTGGACACAATCTTGTGCCACGTGCTCTAGGTGACCCTGTGTGTTGGGGTTGGACTAGGTGATCTCTAGAGGTCCCTTCCAACCTTGGGCATTCTAGGAGATATATATACACACACACACACACACACATGGACTATGTAATGGACTACAAGGATTCTGCCCTTTACATAAACGTCCTCTGACAGATTCTTCAAGTCAAGTTAATTTGTTTTCTTCTGCACCCAGAAAAAGAAAACGAGCATTTAATTAATAGAAGGGGAGGAAAAAATAGAAATGATCTTATTAATTGAGAGCGCTGCATCAGTGCAATTTTATTTGAGGAGCATGGGGCTGTGTGGCCAAAGATGTTATTGGATGTCTAATTGAAACGGACTCGATGTGATGAAGAACGAAATGTTCCCATGAAAACAAAAACAGCCTGTGAACTTTATCGCCCTGCCAGACAAAATGGAACCTGCTCTTCCTTCCTTCATCCTGTCTTTTTTTACTCTGGCAGGATTGCAAGGACCCTTGTGCTCTACTCTTGGATTTTTAATTCTTTACTTTTTAAGGGTGCTTCACATGAGCATCCTTAAATTGCATCCCTAATTAGATAGCTTAGAGATCCTTAAGTTTTATAGTCCGTCTCCGTGCAAAATGCTTGGGTCTTGTCCTCGCTCAAGCAGAAGAGCATCTTCTGCAACTTTGGGGTGCAAGCCAAAACTCTGCTGAGTCAACTCATCTTTAAATGTCAGCTTTGATGTGAATAATGCTTGATGCTTCTGCAAAAACACAGTGTTTTCCCATCTTCTTGCCTCAAAAAGTAGTCTTTGGTTTATTGGGGTGTCAAAAGGAGGTTGCAGATTTATCTGCAACCCCATCTCTTGATGAGCACTACTGTGCTCTTCTGTTTGCATGGGAAATAAGATATTTCCATGGCTTGTGGTCTTGGGGAGCTTATCATTAGGTGCTTAATGTTCCGGCTTCTTTAATTAGGTGGTGTGAAAAAGGAAGACTTTCTCTAGGGTAATAAATAGGAATTAAACAGCACATTTATTACCCTACTGTGCTGAAAGAGAAGCATCTTGGCCATCGCTGCTTCTCTTGCTGTAGTTTGAGGTGAAATATCTTCATCTGCCAAGTCTGGCCTTCCTCAGGCTGCCATTCTGCCTAGTCTTAATATGTAAAATATGTATATTTGTATATATATTCTTGTATTAACCTATCACCGAGCATCTGTTTAGGAGAGAAATGTCTCCAGAGTGTCAAGACGCTTCATTTCTAGCAAGAGAAAATAAGCTCGGGCTCGTTTTACATCCAGGCTGAACTGGTCTCTAGTCACTGTTTTATCAAGGTTTTCTCCAAAAAACTAATTTCTGTTGCTTTCCTATAGTTTCCAGTGAGAACACGGTGACTTTCATGCTAGCTCTTTTGTGGCTGTGGAGCAGTGTTATATGTAAATGTTCAATATAAAAAGCAGGCACCGAGAATTGTAGCAGCTTTCCATTAGGCTGAGTGGGAGATGAAGCTTTGAAATTGCTGTGTGTGAGACTCCTGTTTGGTAGCTCTGAAAAGCAGATTTGCGGGTTGTGTTGAGAAATGAGCTACGTGTGTTGTTATTCTTCTGGAAGAATCCCTTGCGTTTTATTTTTTTATTTTCCCACACGGAAACGTTCTCTGTGGGTCTGTATATCCTCCCCTCAGTATGTTCTTTAGGCATTTTTGTTAGGCAGAGGAGTCATTAGGATGTAAGCATTAAAGGAGCTTTTAAATCATTGATTAGAAAAAAAGCTGATTTTTTAAGAATCGTTGTTAGGGCTTTTGTCAAATCATGGCCTTTGAGTACTTTTCATATAGAAAATACATATTTAAACGCTGAATATATCACAACAAGTGCTAATGGGGTGTTTGTTGAGTGATTCCCTTGCTGTCAAGGGAATTTCCTTTCCTTCCCTCTCACTTAATACTAAGAATTTTTTTGTGTTTTAGCACGAAGCTGGGAGTCCAGTGAATTGGAGCAATTCTCGCCCACCCAAGGGTGCCCTTCTGCCCTTCTCCCAAGCTCTGCAGCTTTGTGCATGACACCCAGCGTGAATTGACGTTAGTTTGAGGTTGGGTGGCACGTATTCTTGACTGTGTATACGCAGTCATATGTATGTAGTCATATATAAATAATGCAATATATGCATCATACTGCTCCAATAAATGAACTGAAGCCGTCTAAAATAACAAATTAACTAAATTAAAGCAGATACTAGTAGTAGAATCCTGGTCCTTTTGAATGCTAAAAAGCCTATGAATTATTTTTTTTATTCGGTCTTATGTATTGCTTTACATATTCGTAGATTTTGGCACTCATTTTGCTATAGGAATATTGATGGATGTTTTCTTCATGGAATTAAGCCATAACTGCGCATTATCAGTGTCTAATGTTCACAGTTAATCCAGTGAAGGGCTTTTTGCCTACCTATGGGCATGCAATTTTGCTGTACTCTACTATTTTTTAGAAAATAGATTTGTTCCACTTAAATTTATTCTGTATAGATTTTTTTCCATGTGGTAGTTTCTTTTTTTTCCCCACTGTGGCTCCCCTCCTTGGCATTTCTCCTGCAGCCCATTGAGTTTGCAGAGGAAAAAATCTACTTTTTGCCTGTTTGGTGCTTTTCTATACATAAAATGCTGTCTATAGGTAGTGTCCAGGTAAGTTTTTTTCCGTCTTGGCTGTTTTAGGGGTTTTTGGTTTCTCTCTCAAAAGTGGCATCGCATCCAGCTACTTTTCTTGCCTTCCACGTAGGGAACAGCAGCACTGAGGACTCTCAGCAGTCAAGGAGGAGCCTGTCTCCAAGATCATTTTTGGCATCCTAGTGTTGAGGATTTATCGCTGTTCTGTTGCAAATCAGAACTCGTTTGGAAGCATTAGCTTCTTTTATCTGTCCCTAGTTTAATCGGCTTCCTCTGTGTCCCTCTTGGCTCACTGCAATCTTGGAGAAACCTCTGGAATGGATGATGAGTGCCGAGAGGTTTATTCTAACATAGCACAACGTGGGGTTCTGTTCTCCCTGTCGCCCTTGGTCTTGGTGAAAACACTGGAGTGTTCCTGCCAATTTGGTATCTCATTTATGTATTTGGTAGGGATCCCATCACTGTGATTGTGGGATCAGGTGCTGCCTTGGCAAATTCTTTTGGGTGTTCTTGCAAGCGTTCAAACCAAACTTAGGTGTCCAGGTCCAAATTGAGGTGGTCTTAAGGCCGAGAGGGACCAGCCAGAGGTTGTGCTCACTCTTGCAGGGCGCTGTCCATAGAGGACAAGCCAGTCATCCCCTGAAAGGTGAATATTGGCAAGACCTCCCCAATTCCTCTGCAATTTGGGGACAGGAGCAACTTTTAGCAGACAAAACCGGCCTTGCTTCCGTGAGATAAGATGTTCGGAAAGAAAAGGTTCGGCCAGATAGGAGCTAAAGAATGGCCACGGGTCAAAGCAATTTTCCTTTTTGCTTATGGCTGCGTTATTCGTGGGCGAATGTTCTCGGGGATTAGCTGCTGTGCCAGAGTGAGCCCGGCTGCTCAGCGGTTCTGCTGCATGCTGGCAAAGACCTCAATCTGCTCCCCTCTAATACAGGAGTTTCCAAAAGATTTCACCTGCAGGGGCAATATGTGAGACAAAGCTCACTCTGAGCCGAGCGCGCTGCTTCCGGACCCTGTGTGGATAGGCCACTAAGGAAAAACAAGAATTAAAAACATGTGTGTGTTGGCAATAGTTGTCTTTAAGCCTTTTCTGGGGGTATCATACACTGCCTTTCATAATGCATTTGTTTAATTTGTTTTCAATTTGTACGGCTCCGGTGTTTTCACTCATTGCTTAATAGACACCCCAAACTACAGAATGGATCTGAGTAAAATTTCCAATGTAACGTGGTCTCATGTTATTGTTTTGGCAGATGGGAAGGTTGAAGTGACGAAAGAAGGGGTGAAGCTGTGCACCATGGGACCCGGCAAAGTCTTTGGGGAGCTGGCCATCCTCTACAACTGCACCCGCACAGCTACGGTCAAAAGTAAGTCCTGAATTCCATAAGATTTTAATATTATTTTGTCTTATTTCTAACCGGAAGGCTGCATAAATATCCATATAAGAAGCTATATATTAAAATACTTAAGCTTTGCTCATCTGCTGCTGTGTTTACAAAGCGGGCTGCCGTGGTGTTGAATTGAGGGTTGGTATTTAGAAATGTGTGTCACTTTTTGGACCTTGGCAGAGCTGCTGTTCACTCTCCCAGCTTGAAGACGTTTTATTGCAGTTAATTTTCCACTGCCGCTAGTCCTTAATACTATTTCCCCTGCAAAAGCTTTATCTTCCAGATACGGTCGGAGGAGCATTTGTCATGCACAATGAAATAAGATGAGGAGAGCTCATCCCTTCGGGCTCTTGGTTTTTCATCTTGAAAGACTTTGGGTTGGTTCCTTGCCCTGCCATGGCCTCTCTCTGTCTCCCAAGCAGCTCCTTCCAGAAGGAGGAAGGATGTCTCCCAGGATGGCCTGGGGAAGCTCAATAACCATGAGTTTCACTGATTTACGTTGTTTTCTGCAAGCATCTTTATTGGGGTTCTGGCGTCTCGGTTTTCTTAAGTAAAACAGGGAATAGTAGCAGTTTTGCACGTCTTGAGCCTGCTGCTTATCTGTAACGTAACTGCGTGTGGATCCAGGCTGGGAGGACAGTGGAAGGGACCCGTACCCCATGGCCACAGGTCTTGGAAAATGATACAGTTTGTCCATGAAAGTTGAAGCATGACTGGATTTGTCTTCAAAATTGGTGTCGCCTCCGCTCAGGCCACCTGTAGGGATGGATCAGAACTAGTCTGGGTAGGTGGAAGTTTTCCTTGCACCACGATGAGCGTATGATCCAGGCAGCTCTGTGTGGCTCAGAGTTTTTGGAACTTCTGTAACTTCAGTGAATGCTGTGAGCAAAAGCACAAGGTACGCAGTATGTGCATGAAAATTGTCTCACTGTGCACAAAAGAAATGTGTTTTCACTTAAATTCAGCTTATAAGGAGTGGAGATTTGGGAGGCAGCACCTCACAGCTCTTGGCCATGAGGTTAAGAGCTCCCACTGACATCTTAAGCAGGGAGCCTGTTTGGGGGTTTGTGGAGTGTTTTTAATACTTCTGTTCAGGCTAGCTATCTTCTCCCAACCACAAGTGCAGGTCAGGATGGGTCTGAAAGTGCCTGCGAGTCTTTCCTATATGGTGAGACACGCGTGTAAATTCAACATTAGGTCCTGCTCCTTGCCTAGTAATAATGTGCTTGAAAAAAAAAATCCGCCTTCCCATGAAACAAGAAGAAAAGCTTCAACAAAACCCTGTCAGCCTCTGCAGGGATGCAGGAGATGCCGATTGGAAAAACAAATATTACGGGAGGGGTGAAGAAAGCACAAACTGAGGCTGATAAGTTGCAAATTAAGGAAAGCTTTGTGCCTAAATTAGCTTTTTGCACAGCTAATGCTGCGAAAGCCCCTGTGGTGCAGCGTGTGCAAGGGGGTAGGCAGCCGCTCCTAGAAGCTGGATTCTTTCCTAATCTCTTTTCTTCCCCCCTCTATTTTTATGCAGCCCCGTGACAATTGCTGGCCAGCCCCTAGCTGCAGCCATGGCAAGCGCTTTGCAAGCAGCTCTTGACACTGGTAATTGGTGAGGAAAAACAAGGCGGGAGCGTGGGGAATGCCCATTAAAATCGCTCTTTGCGAGCCCTTGGGTAGCGAGGCAGCCTCTGCATTTTCGCTCCTAGCAATTACAGGCCTGAGGTTGGTTCAGAGCTTAAAACAGGCAAGAAAGACATAGGAAGTTGTGGGCGTTGGGCCGTTTGATCAAGATCTTTCTGATATTGCTTGTTTAGGAATGTTGAATTCAGAAACTGGGGATGGATGAGGTTGCAGGACGGTCGGCAGCACCCGCATGCACGTGTTGGGGAGGGATACGCAGCAATATCCTTGGAGAAGCTGCCTTAAACACTCCCCCGTGTGGGCTGCGTTGCTCCTGGAGCAGGGCTCACCTGGGAGACCGCAGCTCTCTGGACACAGATGATGGGATTAAATCTGCACCGTGCATTAAATGCAGCGTTAATGAGAGCTCCTCGCCCTGTCAGGGCACGTGGTTTGGCTGGAGCCACCAGCCAAAGGCCACCATGTCCTGCTCAGACTTGGCTTATGTGTGTTGGGCCCCGCCAGTGCTGTGACAATGGGATTCCCCAGGAATCGAATGCATCCGCATTTCTGATCCCTGCTCCCGACCTTAGCGATCCAGCTGGGGCCCAGATCCCTCACGGAGCTGCTTCCCGCCCGCGGGCCGTCACGGAGACCCGTTGCTGAACGTCCGCAGCCAAGGCAAAAACATTCTGCGCTCGAGGGCTCCAACGCCAATTAATGCTATTAATTAGGGTAATTCCATGATAGAGCCGCTCCGTGTGGGCAGCCTCCAGTGAGAACCGCCTGCCTAAAGATACAGGGATTAAGCTGGCTTTTTCCTGGGAACACAACAAGTGGAATTGGCTTATTGCTCCAAAGGGACAAAGAGCAACAGTGCGAGTGCTGTTGAGGACAAGGGCTGAGACGTAGCCGAACTCTTATTTTTTATTTTATTTTTTTTGAACAGCACCCGAGAGGGAGCCTAATCAAAGGGAGAATAGTTGGAGATGGGAAGAGCAAAATGAAAAATTCATGCGGCACCTGGGCCCCCTGTCTACCCAAAGCGCCTCTAGGCTTATTGAACTTGATGGCAAAAATAGAAGAGCCAGTAATGGAAACAGGGCAAAAAAAAAGGAGAAAGGAGGGGAGGAAAAAGGAAGAAGAAGCTTTATGGCAGGAGTTATCTTGTGGTGTGTCGATACTTTGGGAATGAGCTTTGGTTTTTTGTGCGCAATGTCCCCAGAATTGAGCAAGCACAAGGTCTGGTGTGATGGTCATCCTGGTAGGCGGCTCCCAGCAGAGGCTCTACTTGGCACAGCCATGGTGGAAGAACCTGGTATATAACAATACACTATATATGAATTGCATATCCAAAGCAAAATGGAAAGGTCCAGTTTCACAAAGAGGACTATATATTTGATTGACGGGTTTTGCATCAGTTCTGGGTGTTTTGGGTGCCAGGGCAAGGTATTGACTGCAGAAACAGGCCAAGAGAGCATCCCACCTTTACGCTGTCTTTTTACTGTGGGAAATAGAGCTGAAGCCACTGAGCCAAAGAAAATCAATTGGGGTGCGATTGGGGTTAAGTATTAAGTTTGCACTTAGATCTTGTTTCCTTCCAGTACCGTGGTTTAATATATGAGTATAATGGATCTATGCATGAATGCAAGCATCAGCATTAGCTTCTCTAAAGGAGTGGTTTCTTTTCCCTGATTTTTGGAATAAATGTGTTTATAAACCCCCAGGATACAATGAATTTCAGTTACTGAAGTGGGAAGTACGTTCAGGGCTAACGGGAGGACTCGGGGCTGCTGCTGTGCTACGAACCCCTGTCTCTGCCTCCGGGAATTTTCCATGTGGATTTTGTCTTTGCTTGTTGTTTATCTAATATGATTAAAAACAAGGAACCCCCCATGCCACCTTTCTTCAAATGTTTTCCCAGCTGGGGCGTGTGTTTGTTGTTTCTGTGGTTGAAAAGTTGTGCATTTTAATTGGTACTTTGACATTTTGTGTGTGTGTGTGTATATATATACACATGTATGTATGCTGTAGGTAGATAAATTTTGGGAGGGTTATTACTTAATATCATGCTTTGTTTAGTATACTTGCGGTTGTCTGGCATTTTCAGGATTTTGCGTTTTACTGTTATTACTTTCTAAGAGTCTTTTCCATGGCCCATTTGACCAAAATCGTTCAACTTTATTATTATTTTTAAGAGAATCCCCTCCCTTTGCTCTTATTGAACGCTAGGATTTGCTTTCTCCTGGTGCTCACCTACCCTCTCCGTAGCTTTCCCCTTGGTCCCCTAAGTTTAATCTTGGTCTTTACCTCTACCCGCCACTTGCAGGTGGTTCAGAGGAGAAACAGAAGTCGTGGTGATTTTTTGGTGCTGGTTGAGGGATTTTGCTCAGTGCAGACATTGCAGCCCGCCTCATGGGCGGGAACACGAGAAATGCCCTGGTTGGAGCAACGGTGTTGGGATTCAAGGCAAAATGGCAATTTTTGGCCAAATCCAAGTTGCGTGGAGAGCTTGAGGGCTAGGCAGGCTGCTCGCTGGACTGGCTTTGGAGATGAGTTCAGTGCTTGTAGGGCTTTAGGTGGTGTCAGCTCTCCTGTTGACACTGCAGTTCGCTTCTGCATCACCCAGAAGGTGCCAGACTCCACCACTGGTTTGATCTTGGCGCGGCGTTGGGCACCCGGAGCGACGAAGGTTGGCAGAACTCCTGCAGCCCACTGAAACTCTTGATGTTGGTCAAGTGTTCTCGCACTAGCAGAACTATGTGAAATCAGTGTGGTGAATTTGGAGCGTGTCAGGCCAAATGTCGGGGTCTCCCACCTGGTTGTCCTCTGGAAGGTCTCCTGGAGGTTCCTGAGCCATGTCTGCTAAGGATGGATGAGTTTTGAAGAGCCTGCAGAGCTCAGAAGGCTTTAGATGCCCACGTTCAGATAACTGAATATAGTCCTTGCAGGCTGGCATTATATTCTACTGTCTGACACCTTTCTGTCACAGAAAATAACTCTCCCCACTTTCAGACATGCAAAATTATTTCAGGCTCTGTAGTATGAAATCGTTTTGTTATAGGAGAAAGCTTTCCGTACGAATCTGGGTGTAGGAATGATACCAACCCATCTGCCAGTGCTCACAGTGAAATAATATTTATTGGCTGGTGTGGAAGAAGGATGCTCATTGTTTTGGGGAAATTAAGCACTTGACTTGCTTTCGTGGTACCTCTCAGAGAATGTTTCTGTTGAGATTTCTCTTTTTTGTTTTAATTGCATAGTCAGATAATCCAAAAAACTTAACACAGTTGGACACGTTTGTAAATGGATTCTGACTTTCTCCATGCAGCCCTTGAAGAAGCAGTTAATATTAACGACAGCTGTAAAATAATTGCTTTGCAAGAGCTTCATTTTCCTCCCCTTTTATTCATATCTTGGAAAACAACCTTGATGCATGAAATGATGAGGCTGGAGCAGATCTCATGAAGGCAATGACTGAGCTTTGCTGCTGCATTAACCCTTCGCTTGATAAAGACGGCAACGCAATAATTTTTGCAGCCTGGATTCATTTCCAGCTGCCAAAATACACGATCTTTTCTCAGGCTACGTGGCTTTTGGTGGGCTCTCATCTCCAAACCTCTCCATCTCTTGGAAGAAGCCTTGGACTTCAGGCTCAGTAGAAGGTTGGTTGGCACTGGCATCTTGGGGACTCATCTATTTAAGCATCTCTATGAATTTTACTTACCAGCTAAAAGGAAATAAAAGTTACAACTCCACTGTTCAAATAGTGCTTCCAAAGTCTTGGCGTTCCGAAGTTTTGGCTGTGCCTTCTAAATGCAAAGGAGATCCTTCTCTCAATCACGTTTACAGAAGAAAAGCGGAGAGTAGAAAATGTGACCCCTCCTTAGTATTTTGGGATAATTTTGAATGAATGTTTACAGGTGGAACATGCTGGTCCACCTTAAACAGGTAAAAGCAGCTACTGTCCATGTTTTGCTTGCTTGCTGAGTGGTGCCATGAGTAGGAGCAGTTGGTGGAGCCCACGAGAAGGTGAGGAGAGCTTTGCTTATGGAGGTGCCTCTGATGGCACCTCTGCCTGCCTGTCTGTGCCGTACCGCAGTGATTTAGAGAAGGAATTGAGTCATTTGAGAGAGAGTGAATGATGCTCTGCTTCAGTTCCTAAAGAAGAAAAATCCCCTTTGGTGGCTGGCTTATGCTGAAAAAAGGACTTTTTTTCCCCAGATTCATTGCCTGCTTTGCTGTCGGTGACAAAACCGCTGAAATGTTCCTTATTCTCTGATATTTCTGCCCATAAATTCGTTTGCTAGTGGCAACGGAGGAAAGTCAGGGGAAAAAATTACAAACTTCCTGCAGGCTGCAATATCCCAGCCTTGGTCTGTAGTGCCTCAGATTTACTGAGGATGGTCGTACTGTAAGGAAGTCTGTAATTTACTTGCACTTAAACACTCTAAAGGTCCTAGGCAAAGATGGGTGTAATATTACTTAAGCGCTGCTGTGTCTACAAGCCTTTGTATACAAATTAAATCCACAAAAAGACAGAGAGACTTTTTAATTAAAAGCAAGCAGACAAGATCTCGGAATTGCCTATCTTGGAGGGAAAAAAAACATGCAACTTTATTTACTTGGGAAAGTTATTTGCAAATAACTTCAGAGGTTAAATGTGATTGAAACATGCATGGCGAAGCCCCGGTCTCTTCAGCCTTTCTCCCACAGAAATGAGATTGAAACAGTCTAGGATTCGAGTCGTGGGAGGCAAAGGGAGTGTGTGCGGAGGGGCTGGAAGTGTTTGGATAGTTCCTCAGGCTTCTGGGGTGTTTTGGCATATAAAGCTGTCACAGTAATGATGATGGTGATGGCTTTTCCTTTCACCAAACGCACACTAGACATCTGAAATTACTCTTTTTATGGGGCTAGTTTTGAACTTGAGTCATTTGAAAATCAGCTGAGCAGTTTGGTTAGTGTCTACATCCCGAGATCGACGCAGGAAGAAATCCCTGCTGTCTCCTGAGAAGTGGAATTGTCTTTATTTCTCTGCTATTTTTTTCCCAGCTCTCTTCCTACTCTATTTAGCTTATTTGCGACAGAAGACAGGCGCAGTGACTGACTCAAATTGCACACTGTCGTTTCAGGGCTAGCTTTTCTCTTCTTACATGAAGAGGGACAGGTTTCTTGGTGATCCAACCCAAGTGCTGAGCAAGGCCATGGTCTATCCATCCGGGGCTCTCTACATACTGCGCTCCTGATGTGCAAGCCTAGAAATAACATTTTATAAACCAAACGCTCTCTCAGAACTGGTTTGAGCCCCAGCAACGTGGCGAGTTACTCTGAGAGCGTGGGGCTTGGGGAAATGCCCTGAATTTAGCAATGCAGCTGCACAAACAGTTTTGCTGGCACGGGGAGGGGGTGATGCGGGAGCGCGTGGGAATGGGAAGCATGGGAGTATGTGACAGGAACAGCAGGGGTAGCACTGAGCAGAAAATATGCTGAAAGTGCAAAAATCCCCTTCCATTCTGCACAGTGACAGTCAGATAAGACTTAACAGGCTCCAGGAAGCCGCGGTATTGACTGCTGTTGTCCCCTCCATGGGCTGAGGCCCCTTTCTGCAACAAGGCCGGTCTCACTTGGCTTTTCTACGCTCTGTTCCAAAGCCAATAGTGACTATTTTGATTTAGCAGCTGGTGCAAGTATGTTATTGCATAAAAATCTTACGTAGCTGCTTTGACGCGACACCGGGGCTCGATGGTACTTTATTTTTTTGGAGGTAAGACGATTAGAATTGGATCATATAATATGGTTATGGGCAAATTTAGGGCTTTCGTTAGCTGCCATTAATGGCCTCTGGAGTCTGCGGACACTGAAGCATTGGAAATTTTGCTCGTGATAATACATAACCCAGTTAGGCTGTAATTAGATAGTTACAGTTGTCCTATGGCGTTTGCACTCCCATATATTCATGGGAATAAAATATATGCAGCTCAGTGTGGCCATTTTTAGTGATATGTTTGAAATACTTTGAATATTTCCAAGGAGTCAGTATACTTCAAAGAAGATTTGGCAATTTTATCGTTGTTCAAATACGTGATCGCTTGGAATTAGCTCAAAGAAGTTAATGATATTTGCCAAAGCCCTGTCCCGTTTCTAATTGCCGCTTGACAAATATTGTAATATTGTGGTCTGAGAGCTCTGTCTTCCTTCCCGCTGAACTGGGGATGAGGATGATGGATCAAGCTCTGTCATTCGGTCTCTCCTTTGTGGAGGCTCTGCTCTTCTCCGTGAATTCCAGGCCAAGAGGAGGCTCCCTGGGAAGTGACGTTGTCAAGCAGTGGCCAAGGAGATGCCCAAGCCCCTGTTTCTCCCTGGGTCTTCGCATCAACATGCCAAGACATCAGCAGAAATAGACTTTTCTCTAATTAGTCTTGTACTAATATGTTTGCTTCCAGGAATCTCATAACTGGGGGGTTGGAATTAGTTCCCAGGCAGCCATGGAGGGAGACATGCAGTCTGTATAAACCGGTTAAAGCTGCAGATCCCAAATCCATTAAAGGCTCATGGGCTTTCACACAGTTTGCAGGACTTAAGAGCATGTCCAGAGTCATTTTTCTGCTGTGTCGACTCATCCCTGTGGTTTTTATAGGGACCTTAAAATGAAGATTAATGTGCCTTGAATCTTTTTGAACACCATTGAGAGAAAAGTATGGAAAATGCATGGGTTTTGCTGTGCTGTAGCCCATCTATAGGAGTTATAGGGAATTTGCAGGGTTTTTCTCTCCCAAAGCATCCTTCCCTCTGGTCAGTAAAGGTAGCCCAAGCAGCAGAGGTTGCCCTTTCTCAGTAAATTAAAATACTCATTTCTACTTCAAGATCCCCCAACGAGTGTTTCTGTGCATGAGGGTGACTTGAAGGTTGATGGTTTCCCCAGGATTGTGCTGGGCATTAATATTAACCTCAGTTTCCAGGGCTACATCGCGGATGCTGGGCAAGATTCTCATCCAATTTAGCAAGCGTGACGCTTATATATGTTCTTAATTAGGTGAAATGGATTTGCGAGGACAATTAATGGAGGGATGCTGGATTCCTCATTTCCTGATCAGAGCTGTCACATTGAAAAAGGAGCCCAGTAAATGCCACCGAAGTACTCTTGCAATATCCTTCTTGCTGCTGCCAGCTGAAAGAACGAAGAAGCCGTCAGGGTTTAAAGCTGGTTTCGGGTTGGGGCATCTCGTCCTGCCATCCACAACATTATTCAGACTTGTCTTGCTCATTGTTTTGTGAACTTTTGTCTTTTAACCTCTAGGAAATAGAGGTTAAAGACACTAAAAGTCACCCTGTTAGAACCCCCACAATGAAAACTGCCTGCTTAGAAGACCTTTTGCTTGCGTGGATTTTATTCTACTGTGCATTTTTTTTTCCTTTGGTTTCTTTAGCTTATTTTCCTCCAAATACTCGTCGAATCAAGTTAGGATAATATTTCTTAAGTAATGCAAGGCCTGACCTTTACTAACCAGTGCAGAGACTGCAACTACTTAAGGACTAATAAGCTCATTCAGACCACATCTCGGGCTAAGATCCGTACTATAAATCCATTAATTTTTATTATTATGATAGATAGCAGTAAATCAGTAACTTTTTTCCCCTCTGTATGGAAAGCATTATGTGAAACTGTTTTAAATTCAGAGTCCAAAGTGCTGGGAGGCATTCGTACTCTTGAATAGTACTGAGGTTGCTCTAGCCAAAGCAGAACAGTGTGAATAAACCTGTCTAATAACACTGTTATTTTTGTATTTTAGGGAATGTGAATTTAATGGAAAAGCAAAGCACTAGCTGGGTTGGATTTCCTATAGCTGTACAGACCCTGTTGCTCTGAATTGCAGCCCCAGGCTAAGCGAGCTAGGATGGTTGAGCCTCCCCCTTGCCTTTACGTGCGTTACCAAACCAGTCCTGCGAAATCTCCCCTCTTCAAGCATTCTTCACGCCTTGAAGAAAATGGCTGAAGCTGAGATGCACCTTGAGGAGATTTATTTGGGAAAAGCTTGTTCCGACTGCCCTTTTTTTGAGCCCTTTTGACCAGCAATCAAAGTAGTAGATCTTGCCAATGCAGATCTAGTTACGGATTTTTCCACTTGCAGCTGCTTCTCCCATCTCCGAAGACTCTCTGCTCACCTGGTGGGTACCGTGGTGGTCTCAGCATTGGCTGGTGACCAAGTCAATAGTCTTGTCCCATATGGAAACATTTATCCTTGGTTAAACTTAGGTTTTCTTTAAACTCGTTCATTATGCAAGTTCAAAATGAGCCATCTGTAAAGAATTATTTGGATTTATTTCTGATGAAAGGCTAATAGCTGCTAACTAGCTGCTAGTGAAGGTGATCACATACGTGAAAGATCCCCTAATGGTCGAGATGGTTTTTGGATGTCTCCAAATGCATCCTGGGACAGTCACAGTCTCCCAGCGCAGCCAAGTGCAACAGGAGAGAGGTGCAACTCGTGTGCTATTAGTTCCTTATTAAATGCCTTTAATTAGTTTTAATAATTTCACTGAGAATATTCGCTTACAGAACAAGCAAATTAAAATACTACTCAGCCAAAGGAACTGTCTTCAAATAATGTAAATAGGATGTTTGCATTTTAGATAGGGCTTTTTCATTTTGGTTTGGATTCTGCAGGCAGAATACTTGCAGGTAAATCCAGTGTCCCTGGAGCTGGAAGTGTCCCTGGCGAGGCTTCAGATCTCTCATTTTTCGTGTTTAGGGCGTTATCATGTAAAACCATGTCGGAGTTTCAGCTGATGGAGGAGGCCGGGCGAATCCCCTCCTCATCCGCAGGGAAGCGGCTGCTGTGGCGGCCTGGGAGACGAAAGCGAGTTGTGATTTATGTTGTGAAGATGATGGATGAGATGGGGAACTGCCCAGACAGGCTTTCAAAAACACTCCAAACTGCCTTGCTGCCTGCAGAGCGTGTGCCTGGCCTCCTGGATGGTCTTTATGTGCACGTGTTTGCGGGCAGCATCCTGGGGAAGTAAAAGGACTTACCCAGGGACTGCAGTTAGGGAATCTCTTTTACAGCGTACGCAGCAAAGGGACCTCATAAGAAAAGCTTCAGTGTGGGGATTTCCCAGCTTTTTCAAATTTCACTTTAAGTTTACTGTTCTCTGACTTCTTTTCTCATTCAGATGCATTCAGCTCCGTATGGGTGTAATGCTCATGGCATGTGCAGCCTCCTGCATACTTCTGGTAGCTAAAGTAACGTCTTATCCGCTTAAACTTCCTCCAGCATCTGCCAACCCTGAACATATGGGAAGATGCCCATGTGGCTGTGTCTAACCAAGGCAGTTGGCCACAGCCCAGATATCTCCTCTTCCTGCTTCCGTCACCTCGCTTGATCATACGGTGCTGCATTGATGCAGAGTAAGAGCTTGAGATAAGCGATTCCCTCTGGGACATGCTGCAAATCCCAGACCTTGTCCTGCTCTTACCTATATCCTATTGGGAAAATCAGCGACTTCTAAAACCATGCTATTTATTTATTTTTAATTATTCTGTATCACGTAGATGGTGGTGGAGATCGGTGTTTTCTTTTCTTGTTTCCAGTGCAGTAGATCCATATTTCTTACGCATAGAAGAGCAGATATTGTATCCGAAACAGCTAAAAAATACCATAGAAATATTTTTCGAAGGCACAGCTTGAACAATAAGGAGCATTTAGTATCTCCCCTTTGAGGTCTCTAGGCACTGTAATCAACCAGAATTAAATAAACATACATGTCTCTTACATTATGTGGTTATACGTCTGTAAATATGTACAAGTATACTGATAAATATATGGTAACCACACAGCACCTAGAAGTATATTATGTCACAGACAGGATAGGAAAGACGTGAAGTAGTGAATACCTGCTTTTATTATCCTGTAGGTGCAGTTTTGCATCAGAAAGCAAATTCTTGCCAAGCGAACCTGCACAGAGCACCTTCAGCCCACTGCTGTCTCACTGCCTCTGTGATTTCCTAGCAGCTGCGTTGAAGAAAGAGACTAAGGAAACGCGTTCTGCTTTGCAGCGTAGAACAAGCGATGGTTGTTGTTTGCCAGAGGTTGTGCAGTCCATGGGGATCCGTGTGAGCAGCATCTCCAGCTCCATGGAGATCCCTCATGTCTGCAGGGTGTCCTGCCTCAGGTGGCCGGCAGCCATTGGCATCTGGAGTTGGAGGTTCAGGTTATCGTGGATATGAAGCTCCCGGTTTACTTATCGCAGCTCAGCAAAGCCGCGGCTCGGGTGTTCGCTGGACGTTCCTTTGATTCATCTGAAGATGGTTGGATTCCAACCACAAAAAACCCTTCCAGAAAGAGAAAGGCAGTGCTGGTTCATGACGTGTGCAACAGTCGTGATGACAAATAGGAGCGAGGGCTGAAGGAATTGTGTGCGGCAGCCCCTGGCCGTGGGAGAGGATGATGGACGTCAGCGACAGCGGCGGTACCCGATGCAGATCAGGTGCCTTTTTGTTTTTTTTTTTTCCCCCAATATAACTGTCAGTTAGCGGTGGCCACGGTGACACGCACTGTACCTACGCGTCAGCCTTCCCCATTAGTGGCTCCTTGCTGCTGACAAGGAAGAATCCCCACTAAAATAAACTATTGGGGAGGAAAAAGAAGAGAGGGGGGAAAAAAAAGAGATAGCAGTATTTGCCTATGCTTTTCATATAAGTTTCTACTGTGAAATAGCAGCTCAAAAATGTGACCACTTGGAGAGAGGTAGTTAGTGAGAAACGATACACCTGGATTGTGAAGAGTTTGTATGTTCTGTGTTGTGAAATATTCTGAGTTATGCGTGATTTTTCCCTCTTTTTTTCATGTAAAAAATCCCAACTTCCCTTTAAATAACTGGTACCTGGTATCCACCATCCATCTCTGCAGCGTGAATTGCATTTCTGCAAAACCACCGGGGACTTTTGGCCTTGTCCTGATTGGGGGAAGAGGAGCGGGTGTCCGAGCGTTCCCAGTGCTCCGAACGCTGCTTTTGTCCATAACCTCCAGCTGGTGGTTTTGCAAAGGGGGAAGATGGTCCCGCTGGGCAACAGCTCATGGAAAGGAAGAAACAAGGAGGCAGAAGGCAAATGTTCAATGTGGTTAATCGAGGAAAAAGAAGCCCAACAGCCTCCAATCAAATCTCCAACACAGAAACGTGGGCAAGGGTGTAAGAGACGATCGCTAAGAGCGAGAGAGAAGCAGCTTGAATAGATCAGGAATCAAACAGGTCATCTACTGAGGAAAAATGACCATTTTTATTGCTTACCCATAAAAGCTATGCCAGCTACTATTTCCGTGTTTTTATTTTGTTTAAAACCAAATGAAAAGCCTTTTCCTGCGAGCGTTGCTGCTCGTTTTCGAGGGGCGATTCCTTTTGTGCCGACATTAGCAAATTAATTAGAGAGGGAAACTGCGAGACCCCGCGAGGCGGCTTGTCGTAATTAATGCTGCGACGCTTAAAACACGCCGCCCTCCCCAAATTAATTGCCAAACCGCTCGCTACGCGACTAGCTGCAATGAATGGTTAACCTAATAACTCCCTTTTCTACATTATTTCATTGCGGGAGAAAAAAAATGAGTAACTTTAATTGGATAATGAGATGCCGCCACAAATTGTGAATTGTACATTAATGGGGAAAAAAGAGGGCTTATGCAAGTCGTGTTACAGATGCCTCCACAATGAGCCTTTTATTCTGATAAATTAATTTATTTCCAGATCACTCTTGCATTTTTGGAGCCTTTACTGCGTGGTATCCTCATGTATTTAATGCTCAAGTTATTTAGGTCTTCTGGGCAGTGTAGATGGGGCTCAAACGCTTCCTGAACAGAGGCAGGAAAATCCAAGCATTGGGCATGTGAAAGATTGGCACTGAAAACCAAGCTTGGAAGAAAGCGGGAGGAATTTCATCTTTTTCTAGAGTCATCTAGTCCCAAAAATCTAGGAAAACTTGCTGGAGAGACATTTTCAAGGTAATTTTTAAGCACGTGATGTTTAACGGGTTTTGGACCTTTTAAATGAGATTGTCAGAGATTTCATTCTCCGAAAGAACAGAGGCCGCATTCCCAGCAAAAGGAATTCCTTCTCGTCAAGAGGGGACAGCATCTTCGCAAACAGTCACCATACTCTACTGTCTAATACCACTTTTTCCCCTCCTTTTTTTACTAAAAGGTGCAGATTTGACATCTTTCTCCTAGCGTCCGCTCTTCCCCCCCCCATCCTTCTCCCAGCTTGGTTCCACTCCAGTTGCTGCTGTTTCTCCTGCCTGGATCTCCTCATCTACCTGCCCTGGCCTCCTCAGCCCTCCCAGCTCCTCGTTACACTAATTGAGCTCTTCTGAAGTTAATTGGAAATGAGCAAGCCAAGTGGATAATTATTTCCCTGGATCAAGGTGCCTGTTGGTTAAATGCATGGAGGCCTTAGGGAAGAGTAATTTAAGAGGGGTAGTGACTTTGAGTGCCTTGCAAAATGCCTATATCTGATTATCTTCTTTTTCTTTTCTTAATTATTTTGTTAATAAAGCAATAGTTACACTTTTTAAGGTTATCAGCGCAGTTTGGAAGGCTTTAGAAGCTCTCGTAGGCTTTACACTAAGAGTTGAATGGTTACATGGCTAAAATAACTGGCAGCGCATTCTGCTTTCGGTAGATGTTTTCTCTGTTGGTGTCTTCAAGCAGTGCAGGCTCCTCTTTTTGCTCCTAGTGGAGCACAGGGATATAATAAGCAAACTCAGCTGTCCCTCTTCATGTGCTTAGGCTTGGAGAGCTCGTGAAAACATGTTATAATTGGAGTGTTTGGCTCACTTCAACATCCTGTAGGGTGGACTAGTAAGAGCTTTGCATGATGAGCCTGAAACTGCCTAGTTATTTTCTTTAATGGAATAATTATCGTTCTCTCAAATATCTGCCTTGGCCTCCATCTCGGAGGCGTCCTGTAGCTACCTCCTGTGCTCCTGCATTGCTGTTTTCAGGAGTTTGGGCTTTCCAGAGTTGTGCTTAGCTCTTGTGAACCTTCAGATCTTTGGATTGCCCTGGCAAAATTTTATGTATGGTTATACATATGACAAGAGGGAAATCAAATTTTTTTTGAGTCAAGCATTATGTAGGCCGCTTGGGTGGGAGGTCTAGGTGCATCAGAATAAAGGTTTGCTCTGTGCTCACTTTCTTTTCAAAGTTTCTGTGAGAAATGGCCAAATAAACCTCCTGTAGCCATCCTGGCAGGGCGAGATGCTTAAATATTTATTGCTAAAGCATTTTGCAGTTTAGTTTTCCGGTCTTTTTGTGTCTTAATGAGATGGCTGGATTACACACAGCTGCATTATGATGCTGGATGGCTGCTTTGGTGCTTCAGTATTTTTTCTCCTCTTCCCAGCTCTCCTGCTACTCTTACTTCTCCTAATCACAGTAGCACTTAAGGAAGATGGGTAGTTACTTTTGTGTTAGTTCTCCGGGCTCTGATACATGTGGCATCAAAACTACTCTGAATTGTTTGCGTTTCCATGTATCATGGACCCCTTCTTTTACCTGTGACATCAATGGAGATGTATTTGAGAAGTAATCCTCGTTGTAGACCGTTTCCAACCCATACCTGATGCCACCAGAAATCCTAGTGGGGTTGTTTCGGAGTATGTTGGGGTTTGAGTTGGTGAGGCTAAGTTGACCATCAGGAACATCTGCTTAAAGGTATTTTAGAAATCTGGCTGAATCTTGCAATTTGGAGGTGAACATCTCAACTATTAGTTGCCCCCTTCTCATGGTAGCTTGCTTTTTCTGGGCTAAGGGTGCTCATTTTACTGGTGCGGAACACACAGAATGAGTTTGAGCGATGACGTTACAGCCCTCTTCTTGCTCATCCCTGCTTGAGCTCCCCAACAGCTGGTGACTTGCGGGTCAAATTTTAAGTAGTTATGGGTTCCTTATGGAAAAAAAAGTGTCTTATCCGTAAGCCTTTCCAAAGAACCTGAGTGCTGGTGACGACGTGTTGGTTACCGTCTTGCTGAAGACGGTTGTCACTGTGGGGAGATCTTCCTCAACGAGGAGCATGTGGGGAGGATGGACTGTGTTTGGGTGACCAGGCAGGAGAGGCAGTAACAGCCTCAGGGTGTAGCGGAAAATAACAGAGATTTTGCACATGGTAGAATTGGGGCAAATATAGAAAAATGGTTTAAGGGCTATTTGAAAATGGATGGAGAAGCCTAGGAGAAAGTGCTGGGAGTTACGTTTTGGGCCATTCCCTATTGAAGCTTTCTTAACAAGGGGTAGAAAGTCCAAAGCACCTAGAAATTATTGAATAAATTTGTCAGCAGACGTCCGTATTTGCCTAGTATTCTTTTGGTCTGTTGAATAAAGGCACCAATCTGAGATCTGAGAGGAAGAAGGGAATTTCTTGGATCTCCCCTTCTGAGCTTGGGACAGAGTTAGGAGAGACAGGGGACAGGGGAACAGAAGAAAGGCCAAGGATGATTCTTTATGGCAGTGTGATTAGCATTTTCATTTCCCGGGTCTAATACAAGTATTGATAGGGACCCTTTGCCCACTGGAAATTAATGTTGTTTCATTTTTGCCATTTGGAGCAGCATGTTGTTGCCTTATCTGTACATGAGGTAAATCCATTTCCCAAAACAAATTGCTTGCAGTGGAAAGGGCAATATCCTAAAACAACCAACCAACCAAAAATCCATGTTAATCGGCTTCTGCTTTAATGTCTTCATTTTTCAGAAAACTGCTTGTAGAGCACGTGGAAGGATTCCTGCTGGGCCTGAAGGGACCAGCAGGAATTTTTGATGGACAAAATGGTCCATTTTTGATGGACAAAAACGAATAAACAGCTTAAATCAGAGGAAGGAAGATTGAAGTTGGGCATTTGGTAAACTTTTTAGCCTGAAGGGTAATGAGATACTAGAACAAACTGCCTGGCTTGTCTAATAGTACCTGTCATTGAATAAATATTTGTTGGGAATAGCAAGGACCGATTTCCATGGGAGTGGCCATCGGGGTGCAAGTTCACAGTCTTTAGTGACCCTCTATCTCTGTTCTTATAGGAGTTTAGGGCAATATTTTAGTACATTTTCTTTCTTTCTTTTCTTTTTCCTACCTTGGAAATAATTTTCACTTGGGCCTAACTGTGGTGTGAAAGCGACCACAGATAAATTTAGCAAGTTTTGAGTCACAGACCTAAGTCTTTAAGTGTATGCCATGTCCTAAGGGCAGAAAGACTCTTTCAAATTCAGAGAGCAGCTGCAAATCCTTTGGAAAAAAAATACATGTATGAATCTCAAAAGCAAGTTTCCAACCTTCTGGATCCTGCCAGACCTTCTCGGCTCTGTCTGCATGATCTGATTTGCAGATGGAGGTGCAGGCACCTACTCATCATCCAGCAATTCTTCTTAATTCTTAACTATATGGTTCAACTACTGAATTCTTAACTCTCTGGGTATCAGGTAGTCCACAAAATGTCTGTATTGCATGCACTGAGTTTTGTTGCAAGAGGGCTAGTGGAATGGCAAAACCAAGAGCTCCAGAGATGGAGAACATCAACTTCTCGTGCTTTTGACCATCCCTATCTTGACGTTGTGTTAATTTCTAATCCACCCCTCAACCTTCAACCTGCTGTCCCAGCTCTTACCAGCTCAGAAATTGGCCTCTTAGATATCAAACCTTTAATCTGTGCCAGCATTCGTTACTGTATCTCAGAGTTTACCATTTTTGGGAACCCTTTTGGAAAGGGTTTTGTAGAGGGAGAGGTTAGGGAACATTCCCGAGAGGAAGCTTCCTTCTCATAGACATCAAGTTCTAAGAGTAAAGTGTGAGCAGGCTGAAAGTTTCAAAAAGGTAAATTTCTAGACTGCATAGGTGAAAATCTTCAAAAAATCAGTTTCGGTGAGCTGGTATGGGAGAAACACTGCAATTTTTACATAGGTGAAAGTCTGTGAAATCTCTCGGGCACTCTTCCTGTGTTCCTCAAGGAAGTTTATAGGCTTGTGGTCCCACCATCAGAGCCTTTGGTTAAGGATATAACCGTGTTTTGGGAAATACCTTTCTTGCTTTTCTAAACAGAAGAGAAAACTTGCAGACCGAAGGGCTAGGTAGCATCTTAAATCATTCATAGATTGTGTATTTGTATATTGGTTTTAGGTAAATTGGCCCGTTTGCTGTTTTTGATTTTGGTAGGCAGGCAGAACCTAGATGATGTGGCTGCAAAGCAAGAGCAAGGGCTGTTTGGATGTGAGCAGAGGCAAAGATCATTCTCCAGCATGAGCTTCCACCTTGATGACCCGCAGAAAATAATGTTGAGTGTTCTAGCTCCATAAAAACATTCTCTAATAAGTTTTTTGAGTGAATTTATGCTGAGGTTGATCCCACTTGGCCGCATTATTACCTTGGAGGGCAAACTGTAGCAAAGAAACCGTTAAAACTACAGGGAGAAGGAGCGGGGGGTTGCTACTGCCTGGCTTTGAATTCCCAGTGTGTTCCCTCTTCAATTCCCAGAAATGTTACCGGTGTAATAGGAAAAGGATTTTTGTTTGAAAGGCGACCTCCTGAAGTCAACGAAAACTTTCTTATTGGCATCAACGAAATTGGTAGCTGTCACCCGTCCTTAGTGCTGCGCTGGGTATTCTGTTGTGGTGACAAGGTTTCTGCTTCCTGCTAAATGGAAGGAGCAATTTCATGATAGGAGGGGGTGGAAAAAAAAAACGAACAAAAAAACCCCAATAACCCCAATCTAAAGCAAAATAACAGAGTTAAGGTGGAAAACAGCCTTTTTATGAGTAGATTTGTTTGTTCTAATCGCCTATAATACTTAAGGCTGCTCTGACTCTAATATATTCTTTTTTTTTAAGATTTCAAACGTAGGAACAGCTTTATCGTTCCCTATGGAGAGAAACAAGAAACTTGTCCCCTTCCTTTGAGGGAGTTGGTGGGAGAAAGGTGGCTTTGCTAATGCCACTGGTGGAGCATGATGCATGGCGCTTTGTGTTGGGTTCGTTTTGTCATTAATATTTGCAGCAAAAGCAAAGGATGGAAAGACTTGTATTTCCCTGGTGTACCGATTTCATCCAGATTGGCATTTTTAAAGCCTAGCAGAAGAAAATTGAGATGTCCCACCTGCTGCTGTATTGTGCACAGAAGAAAAGCTATTGCTTACAGAGGAATACATATTTTATCTTTTTTCCCCCCCTATCCAGCACTTTGCTTATTTAAGGCTGTGATGAACTTCCCTGTCTGCAGGAGTTTTGCTTCCCTGAGAAATAGCTTTGCCTATAAATTTCCGTAATGTAACAGAGGGGAAAGAATTGACTGAAGCATCCTGTCGGCTTCTCCATCATTATCTCTAATGTTTTCAGCAATTAATTTAATGCTGGCATTTTCCACCCAAAGAAATGTTATTGGTGTAATAGGAAAAGGGGTTTTGTTTGAAAGGGGACCTCTTGAAGTCAACGAAAACTTTCTTATTGACATCAGCAAGGCCAGGAGTTCACCTGTAGCTCTTGAAAAAGCATCAAACCTTTTAGAAGATCCCATGGATTATTCATAAGAAAAGTTAATGAGAGTAGATATTTAATCATTAAAGCAGATCCTAGGATAATCTTTATTGCAGCTGCATCGGTTTTATGTGGATGTAATACAGTCAAAAATAAATGTTTGCATCTTGGCACTGAGGCAAGACTTTCAAGTCAGGGTTGTTTTGGGCCTATAACATGTATAGTTATATATCTATATATATATATCAATCTGTAACTACTTTCAGTAGCACCAAACTGTTCCTAATTATTTTTAGAAAACTAATTAGTTTAGATTGTTTTGCAAGCTTGCAACAGACCCTGATTTGTTTTGCTATCAATTCAAAGCACATATTAGCTGCTAAATATCTGTTGCTGGCTAACCTCGTTTCTAAAAACTCACCTCTTCTTGCTGTGTATATTAATAATTAACAGAGAGTTAATTTTCTGTTACACACAGCAGCAATGAAGATAAATTTCTGACACGTTTAATGGGAATACAATGATGTAAGGTAGAGGTGGAAGTGGCTGATGGCATTATCCAACCCTCTCCTTAAGGTCTCCTTAAAAACTCTTAATTTTAATAAATTACCTGCTTTGCAAAAAAAAGAATGGCTCCAGATGAACATAGCCAGTGCAGATGAAGAGGGATATGGAATAAGCAAGTACATGAACGACACCAACTGCTGAAATCTCTGCAGGGACGGTTTGATGATACCCAAATTCTTGGGCGTCTGGAAGAAGAGACCTGGCAGATGGTGTTGTTTGATACTTTGGAAAGTATGCAGCTGTAAATAAAATTCCTTAAATTTCTTAAGTAGGAGATGCTGAAAAAAAATGCTCTTGTGGAAGCTGCCAAAAATCTGCCTACATGATCTAAGCCCTCAAATCTGGAGAGCAGATGATGCTCCCAAGATGGGACCAGGGAAGATGCTGTGACAGGAGTCTGCGTTGACTTGTTACTAGGGGCCGATAGCATCTCAACAATCATTTCACCATTAATATTGCCTAGAAGACCTACCTCTGTTTGTGGAGACAGGTGAAGGGGTTTTGTTGTGTGGAGAGAAGCCGAGCAGAAACATCTCATCTGCATTTTACCCCCGGCTTTCCAGGGAGACTGCAGCAAGGCGTCTAATTAGCAGGTCTCGGAAGGTTTTAATTTCAGAGGCTTGATGAATTATTGACGCTCTCGGAATGCATGCAGCAGCAACCGAGAATTAGGGAATTATTTTAGGTTAGTGAACAATGAAGCAATATTCACTCCGAACCGCCGAAGTTTGCTGGCAATTTATGAGAAGCGGCAGCCTGGATGCACCAGTGGAAATGCAATAATCTTGTGGCATTCCCAAAATTCATCTTTCCTCTGTCATTTTCAATTTTTACATGCAAGACATCTGTATTTATATGACACAAAAATATCTTTATCTGATTTAGTTACTACAGTTGCAGCTTAAATTATAGTGTGGTGTAGTATAATAATAATTTGAGATAAATGCTGAAATTGGAGATATATGCATGCTTAGGATAATACTGGTGTGTATTTTGCATTGTTCCTCTTTTCTCCCTTTCTTTCTCTGTTGTTGTTTTCGTTCTCTTTGGCACCCTCAGGCTTTAACCGATAGTTTTTTGAATATAAAACCTCATCTTGCTGCGCCTTATCGGGCCATAACATCCCTGTTTTTCGGACGTGAGCCCAGCTGCTGTCAATCCTGTTCTCTAATCTGGGCTATACTTGGGGTCAATGTATTTTTTAAAGTTATTTTCCAAAATAGCCAAAGTAGAAGGGGATGAAATCAAAGAGCTTTTCCAAAGCAGCGCGTTATTTGTCCGTTGACTTGGGTGCTGAGGGAGTCTCCATGTGTGAGCGCCCAATTCTTCTTCACTCTTTGCTGTATGGAAATCTTGACCTTTTTTTTCAGTCATTTGGGCTCAGTTCGGGTTTTGCAGCCAAAGGAGCAGTCTCTTTAGAGACATCTGCACATTTTCCTCTCCCGAGCCCAGTCGTCCTAGCCCTGCGCTTGAAGGTATGACGTTCACGTCATCGATGAAAGCACCAGAAGGGTGGGAGATGCTTCAAATAAGCTTCAATGATTCCAATAAGCTTTTGAGATACAGGGGGCCTTTCGTATTGCAACTGTCACATCATTTTGTTGCAGGGTCAGTGTGAAAATAGAGCTCGTAGGTTGTTGTCTGCGCTGGAATGATGTCAGAGCTTGAACAAATGTCCAAAAGAGAGATCCCCTTACTGGTTGTAAATCAGGTAGATGTGGATATATTTTGTCAATGTTTTGTGGGGGAAAAGAAAACATAGTGATAAAATTTTATTTATTGAGCAGAAGCAGCTTGAAATAGGGAAATAAAAAAGCAATCGTCTATGTTGGATGAATTTCAATATGGAGACAACGACCATTTATATCAGGTTAAATTTAACGTAGGCTACAAGAAATTACAGGATTCGTTTTCATTAATATTTCATTTAGTAAAAGCTTAATTAATTGTGCTATTAGAGGGATGTCTCTAATGCGTGCAGCAAACCTCCAGGTGCCGATGATGTATCTGTCACTTGTGAGCGGATTGTTTTCCGCATCCGCATCCCTGGTTATATGCTGTGTTCGAGCATCGCCAGGAAAACCTGGCGTTTTTCCTGGTTCAGTGTAAACGTTGGCACTGCAGGAAGACACTGAGGATGGGCTTCTAGTCAGGTGAGTTGACCTGATACCTTGAGCAAAACTGACCTCATCTAGCTGGTGGGGCCTTCAACACGCGAGTGATGCTGAGAGCAGTTTGGTTCTTGCACAAGGCTGTAATTTCACTTCAAAATGATGCAGAGTGCCCTTGGGCTTGTAGGGGTCCTGTAAGAACCAGAGAGATGTTTTGCAATCATTAAAAAGTGGCTTTGGAGAGAGAGATGATTGATTGATGGCTAATTAAGTGACAGAGCTAATGCAATAGCCCACAGCCTGCTGTGCGTACCCAAGAGGATCTCTCTTCTGGTTTGCTCTGATGAGGGTAATAAAATGGGTTGTTTACTCTTCTGATGAGTATTTTTTCCCCCAGAAAAACAGTGGCAATATAAGAATTGCTTCTTTGAATAAGCCAGTTTCAGTGAGTTAGAGCAAGAAAACACATTCTTGCTGCTGGAAGTCCTTGGTTGTCACAGTTACTGCTGCATTTTGGTCTGGGTAATGGTGTCCTCGTTTGTTCTTGGTAGGGTTCTGCATGTCTGTGGTTGGAGGTTGTCAACAGAAGACAAAACCAAGCGTTACAAGGGCACAGATTCTAATCTAACTCGATCTTCCATGGATTTGGCCCAAGGAACTGTCCTACTCTACAAGAGCTACTGATCTGGTAGCAGTAGCGACAAGTGCCCCATGGAAGGATCTGTGTCCCGGTGCCCTAAAACTCTCAACTGGGGAGTCCTCCATGCCTTGCTGATTAACCTCCATCCCAAATTGCGCTTAGAAGTCACTATATAAACATGCCCTGTGGGATTCAGGACGCATCGTGCAAAGCAGAGCCAGCAATAAGGCACAGGGACTGCTTGATACTTAATGCACTTAATGGTTAAATAGCTGATCCTTCTGGGCCTACACAAACCTGCGGCCTACACTTTCCCTGAAGAAAAACTGTCATTCTCATGAATTCTGGAATAACACTTTTTGATGCTGGCATAAAATTCAACAAGGCGCAGCTAAAGCTAACCCACTGGCATGAATGTTTTTCTTTTTGCCTGGTAACTTGGATATCTATTTCCTGCACTTACATATGCAAAATTGCTCTAGAAGTCTTGGGGAATATAGTTTTTTTTTTTTTTTTTAATCAGATTTGCAGCATTTCTTTTTAGCAAAATAACTAGACTGACTTGTTCTGTAGCTCTTAAAAATACATGGAAGTAGTTTGGAGTATTAGCCTTTAGTATGAAGGGGGCCCTTGGATTTTGGAGGGAGCTTGGGTTTCAGTGGTGATTTAGCTCTTTGGCTCATTCTAAAAAAAAAATACAGGAAAAGTTTTTTTTCCTAAATAATCTGTGGACTGTTCTGTGCCTTCCTCAGAGGGTAAGATGCCTTCTCATTTGGAAAGGATGGGTAAAATTTGACCTAAAAATCCACTTGTGTATGCAGACAGTGTAATTTGGGGGGTCACCTTCATCTCTGCTACAGGTGGAAGAGCAGAAGGACCTCTCAGCAAATGTGAATGTTTGGAAGACACTCCAAATCTTTACAATATTCCCTGGCCTCCTCTAGCATTAGAAAAGCATCAGAGAAGAAAGGTCCATTGCTTGTCCTTTGCAAGACAGCAGTTGGCATCGTAAGCGGTTCCCTTAAGTATCCTGTTGCCTTGGGTCGTTTCTCTTGTGTCTTGAGTTGAGAAATACGTCATCAAGTGGATGGTGATCGAGCTCTAGTGCTCTTCTCTGTGTTTATGAGGTTTCTTATAAATTTCAGTGCTATTCGTCATCCTGCTGTCCAGTATGGCCCAACTTGCATAGTTTCATCACCGTTAACGCTACAGGAAAATTGTTACCTCTGTAGCTAGTGCCCACATCTCAGTTTTGGTGCCATCCCCAAAGGCAATTTTGTTGTGGAACCTGCTTGAGCTCTTCATAGGGTGGTTCTTTTATATATTCTCCTGCTTCATCAGTGATAAGAGTCACAAGGTGAATATTCTTCATTCTTAAAAATGCAATATTTCAAGAGGCTGAAGAAGACAACCTGCCCTATGTCCCTTCACAATATGACAGGTCAGCAGATTGCTTCTCAGGCTTTCCTGAGGCTCCTTTCCTCTCAAAGTCCTTATTATTGGTAAAATTATTGCAGTTATCACCTCCTAGCATGAGGAGCACACAGAAGGTTTAGCCCTGTTAAGGGCACGCAGCTCCTCCTGAGTGGGAGGGCAACCAAGATCTTCAGCAATGTATTTCCAAACTGTGATTCATGTTCTTTAGAGTGACTATGGGAATAATAAAATATTATGGAAATTGTAATAGCATGGTTTATACCCAATAGGTTTTTTCCTCAACAAGCAAAAAGAAAGTGTATTTTGATACAGTTTTGTTATATCGTAGTGTTTCTTTAATAGAAAGAAAGTCAATGACTTTAAAGGCCATCTCTGGACTGGTGGCTTAAGCATAGGATGTGCCCTGTAGGATCCAGGTGCTCTTTGTGACTTTTAATTCTAAAACCAAACATCCATGCTCCTTAATACACGTCCACCAAACTTTTCAAGGCTTTTCTTAGAAGAATGTAGAATTTTCTCACTATTTTGAAGGGCTTACTGTTTATTTTTGTAGTTGCTCGTTTTCTTCTTCAAATGTGATGCCCGTGACAGCTTAATATCTCTAATATCAAACTGCGATGAAGACCATGGCAGCTTTCTGAGCAATCAACATCATCCGACTAAATAAACATGTTACTAACAACTATTGTGTATCAACATTTCAGCTTATTCTCCTGCAGAGCAGCAGCTTGCGAAAGGCGGCTCGTCACCGCTGCCATGGTTAGCGATCGGCAGCGTTTGCTCTTGCCATGTAATTAAAAATAACTCATGTTTCACTGACTATAATAATACGGCCAATTGCCTGAGTGTTTGTGCCGTTGTTGTTCAACCTTGAATGGCTGAAGAGCCTGTTAGTCATCACAGAGGCTCGAGGAAAGCGCAAGGCAATGGCAGCCGGGTGCTGACGTTGCGTTGACTTGATTGCTGATGTAATTCGCGGCAGCAATGAAAAATATTGTGGAAAAGCGTCAGGACCATGACGATTTTACCTGAAATATGGGACATATGGTCATTTTCCTTCCTTATTTCTTTATTTTAGCATTCCTTGGGGAAAAATGGAGGAGGTTGAGAGCTCTGATGGTTCTTCGTGGTATACTCTAGTCGCCTTTGCAGGTATTGCAAAGGAGCACCTTGCTGGCAAGTTGGACTTGCTGTTTCCATAATGATTAAAATTTACGGTTTCCTGGAAATCCCAGAATGGATGAGGTTTGCAGGGACCTCTAGGTTGGACCTCTAGGTTCAACCCCCTGCTCCAGCAGAGACACCCAGGGCACAGGGTGGCAGCCAGGCGGGTTTGGAGATCTCCACAGAAGGAGCCTCCACAGCCTCTCTGGGCAGCCTTTTCCAGCGCTCAGGCACCCTCACAGCAAAGTTGTTCTGCCTCACGTGGAGATGGAAGGTGAGAACTATTTTAGAGCCTGTGTATGAATCAAGATCTAAAGAAAGTAAATTAAAATCCCAAGTGCCAGCAAATTAGACCTGCTCAGATTTATTTCTCTTCTGACATACAAAATCCAGGATTTTGTGTCAAGAGGAGGCCAGTTGTAGGCCAGGAAAGGTCAATGATGCCGTGATTTTTGCCTTTGGACACAGAGGCAATGTCTGCTTTCCGCAAAGGCGTTAGTACATCCGTGCCAAGCGTGGTGTAGGGTTGCATCCAGACGCAGTACATCTCTATCTGAACCGAAGCAAAAAGAGATACAGTGACTTTTTAGGATGAGGTCAGCTCCTTGCTAAATGCCAAAGCCATTTTCCCTGCAAGCTGCACTAGCAAAAGGAGCTTGTGGTGCACGAATTGCAATGTGTAGGATGTGAACCACTGCTTTTATGCAGTTGGGCTAGAAGATTTCAGCCACATATTTGTGCATTAATTCAAAATGCTGGGATTATTCACAAGTAGGTGCTCTGTGTATCAAACACCTGTAGGGTTTTAGAAACATGTTCGCAAGGGTATAAATTATGAGATTTAATATATGGAGACTTAGTGGCTCACGTAGGAAGTGCTCTTGTAATTTCCGTGTGTGTATATTTATTTATTGAAATGTGTAAGGCTGGAGCTCAATACCTAGTGAGGGTGTATGCCCTGATCAATCACATCTGGCTTTAAAGAAGTAATTGCTCATTTGCTCCAAATCCAGATAAGCCCGTTGTTCCTAAACACTGAATGCACGTGAACGCCGTTGGGCAAATGACATGCTGCTGGATTAAGGCTCTATTTTGTAAGCAAAATACTTTACTTATCTACCCTCCCATCAAAAATTTTGTCCCAGGCATCCAATATTGTAGAAGCCGAGGATCACAGTTTCACTCTCCCAGCAGTAATTTGGAGTTGGCACAAGAGGCATCCATCCTCGTTGCTCTCCTGAGTGAACAAGTCAGTCCACAAATGAAAAGTCAGAATAATTGTTTCATTAAACCGCTGATGAGCGATTTTCCTCAGTTTGCAACAGCCGAAATATTCAACCTTTTTAATAAGCGTTTATTACTGTGTTATGGTTGTTGTTTTTAATATATTGGGAGGAAAATAGAGAAATCTTTAAAAGCAGTTGCTGCAAACGCTCGTGTTGCCATGACGACGAGATGCGGCTCTTGATGAGCTGTCGCTTCCTTCGCGGTGTTAAAAAAGTGGAGTTGCCGGGACAACCGAAGGCATCTTTATTTGCAGGGCCTGCGAGTTTCGCTTTTCATCTATGCATGTCGATACCCAAATTTATTTTTGTTGTCGTGCTGAGTGCTCGCCTATAGAATATGCAAAGGAAAGATGTGTGCAAGATGCCCCAAAATTGAGGTCAAAGCACTGCGCTGGGATGAGTGTTTTTACATGTCTATGACAAATGCGGCTTTTAACAATTTCTAGATGCGTGGAGACATCCACGGTTGGAAAATACCCCCTGTTTTGGAGGAGGAAAAAAAAAAGAAAAAAGACTTTTAAGGGGGATGCAGTGTATTCGGTTGCATTTCTGGCTAATGCCAGAGATACAAGGTTGGAAGTCAACGGAGAAGGCGTTGCTGGACCACGGGGTCATCACGCTCCAGCATTTAGTGCTACCAGTATTTATCTTCACCAGCTGAAACTGCTGCCTGGTTGCAAAATAGTCATTTTGGACCCTTTTTTGACCCTTTAGAAAATGAAAGCTTTTCCTGCTAGGTGCGTGAGTTCGTAGCTGTTACTCGGTTGCTTTCTGTCCAGGAAATGCAGTTTCTGTGCTAGAAGAATGTGCAAAACGCATAGGGTGTTAATATTTCCCAGCTCCTGCTCATTAGCTATTTTAATATTGCTCGCAAGCTTATGTGTATGGAAAACGGGCTGGGTTGGGTTGTCTCTGCTTCAAGAAGATGCAAAGATGTTGAGATATTAGCATTTTTCACCATGTATTTAAAACGTATTAATATAGAATATGAGCTTTTAGGTAGAGGGCTACAGTGGGTTGTCTACATAAACCCATCAATTCATAGGTGGGAATTCCCAGGGAAAAAGCAACCCGTGGATCCTGGTTGGAAAACAGCTCGTTGGCCTTAGCGGATGCCAGGCTTTTCAGGAGTGAGATCCAAAGCCGTGGGCAGTGAATGAATAAATAAGCCGTCGGGAATTATCTTTTTTCCCCTTTTTTGCACTTGCTTTTCCGAAGCCGTGGGTTCCTGTATCGCCTTTCCCGCTGCTCCCCCCTCACGCTGCCACTTCTGGTTTTCCAGGCTCTGGATCCCAGCTGGGCCCTGGGATTGCTGCAGCGCGACCCACGGAGGAGGATCGGGCGCTGGGTCTAATGGGCTGTCGCTTTGAATTAAGGCACGTTTGGGAAATAGCAAAGAAAGCAGATGGGGTGAGGACTTACAGCTGAAAAATCTATGTATATGTATATATTTTTTACTTATATGTTTTCTTCTTTGCTTTATGCTGGAAATTCAACTGCTGCGTCCTGCAGCAGCTGGAAAATGGAACATAAATGCAGATTATGAAGAAATTGCCTAAAAATATTTTTTAAAAAATGAAAAAAACCAATGGCATTTAACTCCTCACTTGCCAGAAGAAAGGAAAGATGGAATGGGTTTCAGCACCTAGACTTGGTTGGATTCAGTGCTTGGACTGCATGAAGCTCAATGTTGGGCTTCAAAGCAAGTCCAGTGAGCTTTCACCTTCATCTAATGCAGGAAAAATGGGGAATGAGGCAGAATTTGACTCTTCTAAGGTTAATATGCTTCATTGAAGGTGCAGTTTGGAAATGCTGTGCTTATTAAAGCTTATGATTAGCGCTCATTACCAAATCCTAATTACCTCTGTCTTCTCTCGTTTTCTGTTTTATTTCCCCAGTAACTAGTAATTGGATGTGTATTTCTTTAGTATAGTTTTTATCATTAAAATAGCGATCCAAAGCTGAGACCGAGAGCATGTTATCCAGAAGCCAACAGGGATTCATCCTGAACCAAAATTCCCCCAAATTTCTAAATCCCACATGTGTCGGTACCCTAATTTCTTCACAACTTTGAATGCCTGCACGTGGATGCAGCGGTAGAGCTGGGGAGCTTTCCTGTTATTATTGTTATATTATTATTATTATTTATTATTGTTCTTCCCAGTCATCGAGCCATCAGGAACATCTTCCTGGGTAGAGGCAGCTCCTACTGTGGCTTTTCCCCATCATTTCTAACAGAAATAAATGGCACGGATTTATAATCTGGGTTTCGGGGATGTACAGCGTAAACAGAGGTGAAAAGCGTGTTCCAGCTCCCCTGCTCTTCCCGCATCTTTGCCCACAGGGTTGATGCAAGGCCCAGCGCGTCTCGCTCTGCGCCTTGTCAGCCTCAATAAGTGCAGGGGGATCCAGCCCAGGTGCTTCTGCCACGATGCTGCGTTGGTTGAAATTTGTGGTGCAGTAGACCTGAACGTCACGTTTCTGCCTTGTAGGATTCTCTCGATAGATGGAAACGTGATATTAATGCTTTTTTCTGGTTGTTTTGTCTTGTTGCATAGGCTCTGTTTTTTAAGCAGAAAGTTGCCATCTTTTTTAAATTGTTGCAATGAAACACTCTGAAGGAGAATGTTTTCTCCTAAAGAGAATTGTTCCAAATTAAACTATTTACATTCCGTCATTGAGAACTGACCTTAAAAAATATTGGGGTGCTAAAATAGCTGTCATAGCTGTGACTCGCAGAGGAGGTGGAGGAGATGGTGCAGTGTCCTCCTACTCCTACTCTGGGGAATTGGCCTGGACCCAGCGACAGTTTATTTTATATTTCTTTATTTTTACAAAAATCCCAAATGTTAAAGAAAACAAGCCTTCCTTGCTTGACTTTGGAAGATGCTCAAAGGAGGATTTTCAGATAGAAGTTTTTAGATTCAGAGCACTTCTGCTCGCTGGTTCCTGGTGCGTATTCCTCCCGTTTTCCGGGCACTTGGAAACGAAGTGAGAGGGACATGTCTGTCCATAGCTAGTTGCATCTACCTCTTGATGTGAATTGGAAAAGATCCCAGGACTGTTGGAGAATCCAAATTGGAAGTGACCTTAAGAGGTCTCTAGCCCAATCCTCAAACCACCAGACCATGCTCAACCCTAGGCGAGGCCTGAAATTCCGTTCAAATGTAGCAGAAAGAAGCACCTTGGGCACCTTTGCATGAGGACATTGGGGGTTTCTGAGAATCCTTGTGCCCTTCTGTTCTCTGAAAGCTCCTCAGCCTGCGGCAACGAGCTTTCCTCAGCTCGGTGAGCCACGTTGGCTGGGATTTGCTGTGTTCCTGCATGCCTGAGATGTTCCTCATTGCTCCATTCTTGAAGTAGGTGGGATTTTTGGCAACTGAAACGCACTGTGCAGGGTTCAGTACCCCAAAGAACATTTTTCCGTGACTTTGTCTACTTTTTTCCATTGGAAAGACAGTGAATGGCATAGGTAAATCTTTTTGTTTTCACATTTTACTGGAAATAATAGTGCAAGATGATACTACAAGACACAGAGTTGAACGTAGCCACCTTCAAGAAGGTCACCTTCATCAGAAGGACTTACCTGAACAAAATGCAAGGGTTAATCCCAAGAATTAATGATTAGAGAATGGTTGGGGAAAAGGAGGAAGCTGGGGGTGTCTGAATTGATCACAGTGGTGTGGGTACAGGGGTGCAGGCAAGCACCAGTGGGGTGGCAAGAGAAACACCAAGGGCGTTAGAACTGAGATGCCACCTTGCCAAGAGCCTGCAGGGCCATGGGAAGCTCTGGAGGAGGATGCTCGTTTTACGAGGACGACCCGAAAGCCTTGGCTGGTGTCGTGTAGCTGAGTGGAATGGGATCGTCCCTAGGACACAGCAGAGAGGGAGCGAGAAGGTGTCTTGGGCAGGTAGGCTGTGTTGGCCGCGTGTCGCCCGCTGCCCTCGGGTGAGACCTGTCCGCACAGGGGAGTTCAGCAGCTTCCTGATCCATGCAGCTCCTCCAGCCGCAGTCACGGGACATTAAACTCAGTTAGGGCCACTTAAATTATTACTTATTATTATTAATTACTCCTGGTAGCAACCAGAAGGCGCTTTCCAGTGCTAGCGTAGATGGGTGCTTGTCCCCACTGAAACCTTCTCCAGCAGTTTCTGAGCAGATGTTGTTCTTTCCCGCAGTGATTTTATTTTAATATAAACCATAGAAGAATCAAAGTTAAAGTTTGCTGGTGATATTAGCTGTAACAATTTCAGATTTCCAGTTGCAGTAAGTTGCAACTCCCTGCTGAGTCTTGAGTCATAGTGCTTGGAAAAAAAAGAAAATACTGCTTTAATAATTCAGCATCATCTACTTCACTGCTTTTACATCGAGGCTGAGAGTGACATTTGATACTCATCAGACCTTTAATTTTTTTCCTTTTTAATTGGACTCTACCAGGACTTTGACAATACGGTGTTGTATGGGATTATGTTGATTTTAATTGCATTTAGTTTTGGTGATAAAAAAAGTAAAGAAACACATCACTAAGCAAAGGTCGGAATGTTGCCTTAAACCTCAAGCTGTTTTACTTTTGACAATAATCCTTTCTTTTTAATTTGAAACCTTTTCGTGCTTTAATTTACGTGCCCTATGAATTGTTAAACCAAAATAATATGACTAAAAGCATGAAGCCAAATTTGCATTTCTTAACAGATGTATAAAACTTTCAGAGCAGACTTCAAAAGGCATTTTTACAATACTTTTTTTTTTCTGTAGATATTATTATTATTAACGTGAGAAGGGAATTTTATTTTACCGTGTTTTAACCATTAGCAAGGTGCTGATGTTACTGGATTTTGGAATATTGGATGCTGCTCAAGTGAATGAAGCCCTTTTGAAGAACCCTTCCTTAACTTGTCCAGAAGTGTCAAAACCACCTTGTTTTTCTGATTTAATGCTAATGGATTTTTTGTGTGTCCTTAAGGACTCTGGAGGGGAGAACCTTGAAAGCCTCTTGCCAACTTATCCTAAATTAAAAAATCCGATAGACTGTGCTTTAAGACAGGCTGGAAGAGTGATCTGTAGTTATAACTTTGGTTGTTGAAAGTGGTTTTCTGGCTTTATTTGGAAGGACTGAGTGTATTTCTGTGCGCTGGGAGGAGCGGACACCCTTTTGCTCTCAGTGACTGGTTTTGTTCCATACAACCCTGAGCGGCTGTGTTCACGTAGATGCTTTCGGATAGGAAAGTTCCTATTTGATCCAAACCTGAAAAGAAATGAGGACAACAGAGTAACCATAGGAAATTGCTACTCGGAAAAATACAACAAAATCATATTTCTCTTTTGTCCTGCGGAGGATTAATGTATCCACTGCACAAGAAGGATCGTGACTAATTGTGGCTCTTTAGGATTTTATTATTTTCCCGGTGCAAAAACCTAATGAACGCATTTGAGATTACTGCAAAAAGGTTTTTAAAGTCCTAATAATTGCAGCCGTGCACAGCAGCTATTTTTATTTTTTGGTGCTGTGAAATTATAAAGATATATATGAAGCTTTCCTTGTGGCTTGTGGTAAAGATTCAGGCCACCGAGATGCGGGGGCAAGGGCACCGTGTATTTATGAACTGCAGATTTTAGCTTTGCAAGCATTTATATAACAACTAATTAACCATGGATGTGATAACTTACCTAGTCCAGGATGTTTCCATTGGAGCACATCTTACCTACCCCTTTGACTGAGCATCTGTGATGCGGTATCTCTGCTCCCACACTTCTCTCCTTGCTGATTTACGAGTTAAGCAGCAGTGGGGTCTTTTATGGCTTATAATGGAGCCCTTTAGATGGCAAATTCAAGTCATTTGGCCACTTACTGGCTAAGGGTTGCAAATAAAAATGTGCAGAATGGAACTCTGTTTGCTGATTCTTGCTGTTGTGGGTTGACTCTAGTATATGCATCCTCATTTATTTGCCATTTGTTAAAAAGATAGAACAAGCCTGGACTATATTTTCTTATCTTTGTCCGTACACACTTCTCCCTCCATCTGTATAAATCTTTGTAAAAGCAAAAAAAAGAAATCCCAGGTTATAAAAAGTTTCATGTCAGCAGTTGCATCCAAGCTGATTTGGGGTCATTTTTGCTCAGAAAGAATAGAGTAAATAACATATTTTCTCTTTTCAGATGCTGGCCCCGAAGAGTTTTCTGGTTTACTTAGAGCTGTCACCATCATGCAAGAACAAAACCCTGCAGATAGGCTTTAATAATCAGAGTTCCTTAATGCACTGGTTGTCTAAAGCAATCAATGTTGCAATCAAATAATGTCCTCGATAAAGCCTTGGCCAAGCAATTACTTTTAAATTATAGCTATAAAAGAGGATTTCAGCAAGATCTCCCTGACTAAAATCATAAACTTGGTAAATCTGGAAATAGGAGCTGTCAGGATTATTCCTGAGTAATTTCCCTTTAGCAAATATTGCTCCCTGAGTCGTGGGCCGCAGTAGTACGTTTTTGTCTATTGTGCTGAGGAACGGTCACAATTAACTCTCCTAATTAAATTCCTGCCTCAACTGAGCCTGTCCAACCCAACAGGGCGAGCAGTGTTCATGCCGATAGAGACATCAGTGCGCTCCATGGGCTTTTCTACCCATTTTTAGACATTTTAAGCCCAGCTTTGGAGCACTCCGCTTGGTCTAGTCTTCTCCAAATCCCTTATACTGGGGAGCAGAAATTTATCAAGGATGGCATGATTCCCTTAGCTCTCCACATGGGGTGGGAATCATTTCACCTACCTTTAGCTGTCTTCAGATTAGATCTCAAAGCCAATCCTGAAGACCTTATTGAGAGGAGAGAGTTGGGTATGTCCAAAGGGTAACTCACTCTTACTGTTTTTAGCTTGAAATGAGTCGTTCCACAAATATAAATTGGAGAATCCTGTTTTTGAAATTAATTGCAATTCTTTACAGTGGTTCAAATAAATTTGCTTGGCGTTCTGACCTTCGTTATCACTCCTGAATTATCAGATAGTTCCCTGAAGATAAACAGGATGCTCTGAGGTCATCATCTAAGAATGCTCCTATCAAAAGCAGGAGCAGAAGCTTTGCCGTTGAACCGTGGTATCTCTGCAATCCTTAGTGTCACCTTTGGGGAGCGATACCCGAAGTGGGCAGTGCAGAAGAAGAGGGACCTTCTCGGTGTTTCCCTGGGGCTGACTTTTTGGAGGAAAGGAGAGCTGCATGAATACTGTGTTGACTTGCTGCGTGCTTGTCAGGCTCAGGGAGCATGGAGGAGCAGCAAATGAAATGCAGAGGGCCTCCAGGTTACCTTGGCATGGGGAAAAGAAGCTCAGACAACCTGCGTGCCCTAAATATGTTGTGTCTTGCAGCACCCCAGTGGCAGATCATGTTGCTTTTTAGCTCATGGTAGGAGACAGTAAGAACTTGGTGCTTCAAACTGTGTCCACCTTCCATGGCAGCAGTTCAGGGGGAGTTTGAGCATGACTTAGTTCCCCGTATTTGCAAAGTCTGATGAAATACCATAGAAATCGCTGGCTCAAAAGAGGTGCAGAGACCATCAGTGGAGGAGATGCTAATCCCGGAAAACCAAGCTAGAGCTTTGGGAGATTAAATTGATGACCTGTAAGACACACTCAGATTAAGAAATGTCAAGTCGGTATGACACCCCAAAAGCAGAATGGGTAACAAAACTGAGATACCTTCAGTATGGAAGGAGCCAGATTATTACGGGCTCTTTTTGACACATGCTGTCAATGCAACTTCACAAGCTCTGGAGATAGACGAGGCACAAAGATTTATGCTGAATGAAGAGCACTGGGATGTTCCCATATTGTCTGAACCTGGATATACCAAAAAAATGTTTGCCGAAATCTAACGGTTCCTTGCACTCACGAGAAGGGGACAGCGATGGCCTAGATTATATATCCCAAAGTATCTAGAGCTGGAGAAGTGGGCGTCAGGAATACCTGCACGGCCCTCGCAGGGTTCCATGGCTTGAAGGGCAGCGCAGGAGTTGCACTATGACCAGTAAGATCCTCTGGTACTAGCGTGATCAGGACATCAGAAATGGAGAGAGGAACAGTCTTGCGTGCCCCGAACGCCTTCCTAAATATGTGAAATTGAAATGTGTCCCCAAGGCTAGGGAATATGTTTAGAGAGAAACCAAAATGTGTTGAGATGATTCTATTTGTGTCTTCCAGCACAGGATAAGGAGAAAGCATTAAAAAACCCTAATAATAACTTGTATTTTTGATTTATTTGGCCACAAAAGGGAAATCTTTCTCTCTTTCTTGGGGTCCAATCTAATTTATATTTATTCATTACTTTATTCTTTTTCTAATAAGTTATTTCTGTTGCCATGGGTCAGAATGCGATCCGAAGTCCTGAGCAAATACCATTCACCTGTCGTACCTCAGGGTTTACAGCCCTGGGTTCTGTACTTTCCAGATGGATTTCGGAAATCACGGGCAGGCAGTTCAGTAGTCACAGACCTTATTTTTGCTTTGCTTTAATTACTGGTAATACAACCTTGCTCATGGAGATGAAATGGTGCTCAATTATGTCACGAAATCATTTTTTCCCCAACTGGCAGCATCATCTTGGGTGTTTTTATTTTAGTCTCCAAAGCACTAGCCTGCACCTCCTCCAGTCTTGAATTTTTTATAAGCGATGAATTAATGTTCTGGCAGATAACCTATTTATTAAAATGTTTGTGATTCCCTTGTACTATAAAATACGCTGCGACAGGGAGCATCAAAGGGTCGGATGGGCTGACTTGAGTCAATGGTGCAAGTCCGAGGCAGCCGTTCTGGGCTCTAGGCAGAGCACGTGGACTGGTTTAAAGGAATCTACATTAAAATTAGATGATCTTTCTCATTTAAGCTAATAAAACAGGGAGAAATCAGAGTAAATTGAGGTAATTGCTTGAATGGCTGCGGATGACGGTATCCAGGCCAGAGCACACCTTTAGGTTCTGCACGCAGCGGCGGATGTTAGAGCAAAATAAATCATAAACACTGGAAAATTTTGTGGATATTAGAGGAAAATACCGCGTAGAGTTGGAATGAGCTATTTTTTGTCGTCACATCACTCATCACCCTAGTCTCGTGTGTCCTCTGCAAATTCTCCAAATTCCCCTTCTCACAGGTCGCTTGATGCTTGTCAAGATTTGGCTTTGGGCTATATTTCTGCAACGCATTTAGGGTCTATAAGACTTTAAAAAGTTGAATTTTATTGGTTACCTTTTATATTAACTATGTTATTTTTATAGCATTTAAGGTATATAGGATTCTAATGTGTTCAAGTATAGCTAATGGTACCCTTTTCAGTCTTGATATTGGAATATCGTATTGTTATTAACTCAGACTTGAGAGCAGCGATTGGTTTTAATGCCGGCCATTTAGCTAAAAGAATTGCTGTAATTTAAATGAATATAAAATTTGCTTCAGTATATTGAGCATTCCTCACATCATAGATGTAGATGTGTGGATTTTTTTTTTTTCCCACTCTAAAGAGAAATTTTTGCTGTGTTATGTTCCTACCTAGGCTGCCTTCTCACTGCCTCTACTGAAAGCCAGAGCTACTTATAAAATGAAAATGCAGTTTGGGAAGAAAAGGGCTATATATGTATGTGTGTGTATATATATATATATATATATAGAGAGAGAGAGAGAGAGAGAGAGATAGGTCCAAATCATGGACATGAGTTACTTTTAATAATTCATAAATTCATATACACTGTAATGTATAATGCAAACTCTATGCTGTGCTCAGTAAACATAGGGTTTTTCTGAAATCTTTAACGGGAATCTTAATTATCACGTAATTGCAGAATAGCTCAGTATTTGCCTAAATTAGTTTCCATTTAAATTTCAGTATCTCTTGGGCTTCTCTGCCTTAAACGATATAGAGCTCCAAAACGTACACCGAGCTGAAAATCGAGTCCTGGTATCTGATGGGAAGTTGGAAGTCCCCTCTGGAGATCTAAAATTAACATTTTTAGTCCAAAACTGAATCCTATCCAAATGCGGAATAGGTAGTATGGATAATGTTAATTACTCATGATGCAATGTTTATAAACAATCCTCACTAGTTTGAAGGGGAAAAATACATACATATATATATATATATATATATATATATATATATATAAAATACAT